>CAJNSZ010001342.1:7585-29347 GCA_905329745.1 Rotaria sp. Silwood2 | reverse complement strand
TGCTAGCCAATCATATTTTAGCATGCATTGATGTGCCTGAGTCTTGTCTTTCTAATGGCGAAAACCGCACCTCTCTATCTTGTTCCTGTCAAAAGTTATTCAAAAAACGGCCACGGCTCTTATATTTTGAAATGGATAATAGTTCATTGCGATATCACATCACTGTTAGCATTACTAGTAGTTCAAGTTGAACTCATTGCAATCAGGTGATATATTTGAAACTTGACTCAATGATAACGGTAGTGGCAATACCGGAACATTGAATAGTATAAAACATTTTTGACAATTTATTTTTTCAGATGAACGTGGAAGTTCATCTTGTTGTATAGGGCACGTGTTATGGCACGTATGTTAGATGTGCCATAAGACAAATGTGTTAAGATATTTTCCACGTATGTTCGTTTTCGTTCGTTCTGTATATATGTGTGCTGTTAGCTATAGCGATATATTTTGTTTCGTTCTGTCAGGTATTTTCTCTAGTATATTCTCTTGTTTTCTTCCCTTACTATCTTATTTGCTTTGATGTAATTACTCATGTACTTTCCCAACTGTAGTAGATCATCTATTGCTTTACTTCCCCTTTCCCCTAACATCTTATATATATACTTATTGTTTTCATATGGGTCAGATCACGCATCGGTCATCCATGCATGAGGAAGATTCGAAATAAAACAAGGAGAAAGCTGAACCTACCATTTAAAAGAGAGTGGTCGATAGTATTTGAAATGCAAACATTTTTATTCCTAAGTATCATTGAGTGCTCTGAATGAGTAGGGTCTTCCTTAGAATGAACAACTCGAAAATTTGTGTAACAGAGGGTAATAGTATACATTGTCGCGCAACAAACAATCTCCAAAAGAAAAAGTTCTTCAATTAGCTATTAATTGATCGAACACAAAGTGCTCTTTAAAGACGTGGCCCTTCTACCAAGTAATAATTATCTACAAACAAAGATAACGGGTTTAGAAATCATCTCCATTTTTGACGAAATTCCATAATGAAACTTTCTAATTGTGTATTTTGCGCGCTAATGTCTGCAATAAAAATAACGCCTTGTGATAGAACTCAACAAGCTCTACAGAAAATATTAATCTTACTTGCAGCTTCATTCAATATTCACATTCACTTTCAACAATCAGCGTGTTACGGAATTTCCTGTGCATACGAAATTTCGGGTGTTTTAACAGTATCAAATGCCTGTCACTAATTATTTTCGTAAATATGCAAATATTTGGTTATATTCGAAATCAGTATCGAATTCTGTTGAAAAATAAGTCATTCGATGCATAATTCGATGCTGGTGACGAATATATGATTATTTTTTGCTCTAATTCTTTCCATTGGGCTCTAATCAGGATCTTCGAAAAAAAGGTGAAATTCCGTAACGGACGATCTGCCAAATATTTTATTTGATGCAAATAGGCTCGATTAGAAATGGTCAGATATTTTAACAGCCTGCTAATAGCTGAACAGATTTTGCATATAACACCTATTTGTATATTGCTTTGTTTGTTAGAAGAAATGCTTAACACTTAGCTACCCTAAAAAAAGATCCATATTTTGAAATTCCGTAACAGTCAATATTTCTTGAATAACTCTTTTGTGGCTAAAGAGAAACTGATAAAATTTTTACTGTTAATAGATCTCAACGATATTTATGCGTGGTAAAAATTTCGAACAGTTTGCTTTCATTACTGAGAAGTTACAGATGTTGCAATGTGAAAAAATGAAATTCCGTAACGCGTGACCACGCCCATATGATACGAGAGAGAGAAAAAAGTGAAATTAAAGAGAGAAGTGTAGTCAAAGATAAACATAATAAAACATCTACACACATCAACGTTGTTATTGGATGTAATACTTACATCCTTGTAGAATTTTATACAAAAAAGAAGTATATGTAATATAGTTATATTCATTGTGCTGTCCACAGTCAAGCAGTGGTTTCTGGAATCGTCTGGTAACTCTGAACGATTGGAAAGTAATTTAATGTTGAAAACTAGCTCGCCGGTATACTATTTAGCGTTTCTGATCGCGCGTACTTTCAATCTCAGATAATAGTCGCGAACAATCGACTCAGCTTCGTCTGGAACATTAATGTATCCATTAGGTTCGATAAACCTGAACTCGCCATGCACTTCTTTACTTCGTCGTCGGACCATTCTTGCAAGTTGATCAATCATTTCATTCGTAAAAACTCGACCACCATTGATTCGAATAATATTCGAAACAATCTCCATTAAAGATATGACATAGCTTTCTTGTGTGGTGCCGTCTGCCGTATTGTTCACGGCCATAAAACGATTTCTACAAGCATTAATCAGATCTTGAATGTCCTGACTAGCTCGTATACAGTCCTCAATTGATAGGTTATGCTGTTGCAGGCCGTCAAGATGGCTAAAAACAACGATACAATAGGCTAACGCTGGCTCACCAAATTTTTCTCTGATCCAGGCAATAGCATCTCGCTCTTCTCGAGTAAAACGAACGTCACAGCGAATGACGATGAGAAATGCGTGAGGGCCAGGAAGCACAGCTTCGATGCAGCCTGTAATTTCTTTTTGAACTTGTATTTGAGGACGATCGGTATCAAAAAGGCCAGGTGTATCGACTATAGTGAGCTGAGTGCCGTTGAAAACCCGACGCCCAACTTTACAGCGTTCGGTTACTGAAGCGAGAGAAAATCGTGATTCGAAAAATGGCTCCCCCAGCAACGCATTACCAAGCGCGCTTTTACCTATATGCAAAAAGAAAAGGCACATTATCACTACACTAATATGTTGATCATTTTTTAAAGCCATTCTATCAAGTCCTGATAAGTGCAATTCAGTTTATTATCCGAGTCTTTTTAATGATATCCTAGTATTAAAACGCAAGCACTTTGAGGAACTCATTTGGAAGATTAGGTTCGAGAATGCATTGGCTGAAAGTTTCACATTCAGGTTTTCATATAGTACTCTGTATGCCAACACCCAAGAGTAAAATAGATTATCATAAGCAACTAGAGAAAGGCGTGGTCTGATCTTTGTCAAATATTAATGCTATGTCCTCCGATGTTGTTTAAAATAATGAACTCAATTTCATGCTGAGTACAATGCTGAAACATTATCATTATCAAACAAAATGTCCATAAATTTTTTTAAACAAGTAATCTAATGAGTCCATGATGGAAATGAATTATGAAGTAATTTAGATTTATATAGAATCTATATTGATTCTTCAATGAAATATCTATAAGTAATTCTATTACCTACCCATTATGAAAAATTAGCATGTACAAGAATTCACCAAGAACTGTCAGGGACTGGGGACCAGGTGCTAAGAACGAGGACTAGGCATGCACCAACCTCAACTGCAACCAATTCCGGTTCTAGGCTTGGCAATCACTGAAATACGTTAGAATTCGAATTATAATCGACTGGAACTGAGAAGAATCGTAATTCGCACTGACTGGAATTCACTAAAACGACAATAGTATTGACAGGAATTCACTGGAATTTGAATTATCATCAACAGGAATGGACTGTAATCATAATTGGAACTTACAGTAACTGACTCGAATCAGAATTCGAATTCACCGCCATCGAAAATGGAATTGCCTATATCTCAAACCGGATGCACTAATTGCTGGTTTTTCTGCAGCAGAGATCGTTCAATTGTCGTGTATATAACTAGGGCATGGCCAAATACAACTCAAGTCAAATCTAATTCGAAGCGAGTACAAATGATCGAATCAGAGCCAAATTCGACAAAATATAAGGTGATGGAATCAATACCAAGCCAAAAGTTAGATTTGTATTTTTTTGGTATTGGATTGCCTGCACTCCTAGTTATATACAACGCACATGTGCTCCAAACTTTAGTCCTTTCCACTTGCGACTGCGCTCACTTTCGCTCCACATCAATTAGCTACAGTCAAAAATTATTTAATGCCTATTCAAAGTCGCATTTCACTACAGTAGAGTCTATTCGGCCAATTTCGATTACAGTTCCACTCGCGTCAGGTGAGATGAACTTCCTGAGCTAGTATTCAATGGAATCTGAATTGCTGCATGTCTACGAGGAACTGTCATGGGATAAAGGCGTAAACAAAATGCAGATGATACGACTGCCAACCCATCCATACGCATCCAAATCAGGTGTGGTGCGGTGTGTGTTTTCCAGTGAATTTGTCCTTCTATGGTACCAAGAGGAAATCGGTGGGTTCTTTATTCTCAAGATTCTCAGAATTTCTGTGGTTCTCATGAGATTCCCGAGATTTTCATGGCACTCCTATTGTCTTCCCGGCATCTCCACTGCATTTTTCGAGATTTTCAGGACAGAGATTTGTATTCCTGACATTCACATTTAATCTCCATGATCCTCATTCTATTTTCGATGCCAGAACCCAATCCACGTGACTGTTTTTCCAAATAACTTTCAAAAGAAAGTCAATAGAGGTCTGAGTTTTCACCATGCATCAGTGGACAGAGTGGAGCATGTAGCTCTCTTGATTTCCATTGATTAAACATTTGACCAATCACGCGAATTTCTTAATGAAAGATATGAGGTCGAGATTTCAATGCCATATCCCATCTAATTTTCACTTGCAATACCACCATTCGATAGCAAACATTGTTCTCTTTCGATCTATACAAAACGTAGTTCTCAGACATGTTCCGTTGAGAAGATATAAGGGTTTTCCATAAAGCCGGGTTTTTAGCTCATTAGCCTCTGATAACTTAGATATGTATCTAGGAAGGCGTAAGTGACTATGTTGAGTCGAGTAGTGATATTTATTTTTCTTTTCAAAGCGATCCAACACCTCTATAGTCAGGTTTTTGAAACTTCATATTCTTCTACTATACGACCGAAACTGTCCATGTTTTGAAAATCCTTTATGCTGATGTGGGATCGCTTTGAAACGAAAAATAAATATTATCACTCGACTCAGCATAGTCACTTACCCATTCCTAGATATATATCTGAGTGATCAGAGGCTAATTAGCTAAAAACCAGGTTTTATGAAAAACCCTTATACCTCTGGAACGGAACATGACTGGGAACTGAGTCATGTGTTGATCGAAAGAACACAATGTTGGCTATCAAATGGTGGTATTGCCAGTCAAGATGAAATGGAATATGTCATTGAAATCTCCATCTCAAATCTTGCATTAAGAAATTCGCCTGATTGATCAATTGTTTGACCAATGAAAATCTAGATAGGTGGATGCTTCGCTCTGTCCACTGATGTATAATGAAAACCCAGATCTCTATGTAGCTTTATCGAAAGTTATTTGAAAAACATTCAAGTGCTTTGAACTCTGGCACCGACTATAGTTCTGCAAATCTCATAGAGCTCATGGCTTCACTGCTTTACCACATAGTTAGACATGCCGCATAAGTCAGTTTGGATAGCAGGGCAGTTGTGTTTCTTATTTCTTTCGAAAAACACCCTAAGCAAAATAATCGACAGCAAGGAACAAGATAAATAAATAATTAACCGTAGAAATATGTCATATCGAAGGAAACTATGGCATCTCATCTATAGCCTTTTATTCATTTAGTAATCTGACTGTTGAATGAGCTTAAATCGATCAGGGAACAACACAAGCCTCGTCTGTACTAAAAGACAAGAGGCTGTCTCTCTATAACTATATTGTTTTTAACATCGATTTTGATTCAAAAAGAAGAATTTGAGAGTGTAGGAGAAATAATGTTAGAGACTCTTACTGTATGAAATTATGATTTATCACTCGCTGAAAAAAACAGGCAAGTGATAACTTTTGTCTTAGGACTATCTATATTTCTCTGATTTCAATAAAAAACATCAAGATCAGATTTTAAGCGGTAGCTTGACTCATGCTCAGATTGATAGCAACGAGTTTCGTCAGAAGAGACAATACTGATTTTTTTTCAATTAACCTCGTACAAAAGGCCTACGGCATTTTGTCGTAGCTTTTTTCGTTTTTTTCAACGCAATATCAACATCGAATCGAGAGAGAAGATGATAGGCCTAATCAAAAGCTTGACATATAGTCTTTGTAAAATTATCATATGGGAGAAGATGACCAGATAGATTTGAGTTTGATTTTTTCAAAGCAGAATCTTTGCTTGTCCTTGGTGATGCTTTGAAAACTGTAATGGACAGTTCAACTCACTAGATTCGAAGACAAACTCCACATATATTTCATATTTGCCGGACTGTTTGAACTTTAATCAAATATTTGGGATCCTCATCAAGTTCCACATTTCTGTTCTTTTTATTTTCTAGCTGTCTGTCTATTTTTCGAAGATGCAATCGATACCTCCAAGCTTTCTTAGAATCATAACAGTCGAGTGATATTTATGCTTCAACAGTAAGTAAGTAGTCTGCTCATCATTAAAAGTCTAGGCAAATTGTTTCATAAGATATGCATCGATATCAATGGCACAAAAGAGCTCTCCAGTTTCCTTTTTTTGACTTGCCTATGGAAGGACAACGAAGAGAAAGGTAAAATCTGGTGGAACTAACCTGTCATGTTTCCGTGTTAATCATGTCTATTTGATTAAATGAGCTATATCGTAAACTAGTCTGTGCTGATCGGCCATTAATGTCATCACTATCATGCCGTAAATGCCGACACATTATTTATCCATTTTTTTTTGTATTGATATTAACACGAGTATCATTATGGATCAGTGCAGGAAGAATAGTTCTGACTACGAAACAGCAGCTTACAAATACATGAAAAAGAAGAAAAGCTTACAGATTTGTTTTCGGATAAAGTACCTCACTTCAACTGTAACGATGTATTTTATGCCGAATCGAGAACTAATAGTTTAATTTACTTTTATATGAATGAAAAAGAGTATTATTATGCAAAGGCTTTTGAGATATCTCTTCTATTTCAACTTTATAAATAACAGTGTGAGATATTATAATTCGGCTAATATTATTTCACTAAAAAGGAATCATCTCTACAGAACAGAATATTCAGTTTACAGTGTCAATGAGTGATGTTTCTAACAATAGTAACAGAAAAACGGCTAATCATCGAATAACTAGTCACATCGAAGATGTTAGCTGCATGATGGTCTAACCACCAAAATTTTCGGATAATCAGCATTACGATGAAGAGGAAGTATTGTTAATCCTTTTATCAAAAGAGAACTTTTCTTTCCCAGTTACAGAGCAGCCTTTCCTTCACTTTTTACATAGTAGTTGGTAACGCCTAACTAAAATTGTCGAAATCTTCTAAAATCTTTGAGATACCTGGGATCTAATGCAAGTTCGTAAAACAAATTCTTTAAAAATTTCTAAATTGAGATATTCAATGCTTACTTTCAATTTATCTTATGTTATTTACTCATCAATTACCCTGTTAGAACAAGCCTTCCTTCTTTCTGTGTTATTGCTCCACTAATCTGAATACAACAAAAGCAGAAATCATCATTTCGTCTAAATAAAACCATTAGCGAAGGCTGAAGAAGACGAATCTCATTATATTTTGAAACACGATGTCAAAAAGATGTTGATATATATATGGTAGAACTTTGCACCGGTCACCCAGATTGTGGCAGACATTGCTAATATGCGATTACAGAATCAATATCGATAGTGGCTCATTAAAATATATTAACTACTTCCTTATTGAAAGAAGGATGAAGAAATTTATTCCAAGATACATCGTGAAAACAATCGCTCTATGATAAACAACAGACGCTATATCGTATTTCACATTTTAATTTCAGAGAAATCCGATTAACAGCATTTTTCTATGAGCAGCTACAGTGTGAGAAACATATTTCGAAAAGTCTTATGCTGTCTTAAAATATGCTAGTGATTAGAATATTTATGAGATTAGTTTTAACAAGAGAAACCATAAGCTAAGTTGATTTCAATGGTTATTGCTTGTAATTATTCACTCACAAAAGATAACGATATAGATGTCAGAATAGCTTGAGAGGTAAACAGCAGAATCCTGAATTCCAGAATTCCGCTATTTATCCCTTGGAATAGATTCATGTGACTTCTAAGCTTTTCTCGACTTCTGAAGTCTTTCAAAGTTTAAGAATACTTTGTGAAGCCGTGAAAGTCATGTGAAGAGTTTAAACCTGTTTGGAGCCTTTAAAAAATCTTGATTTCTGCAGTCTTCGAAATCCACTCTTCCCGTTTTATTTCGTTCTTCCAAAAGTAGCATCGCGATTAAGTTTACAAGACAAATAATAAAAATTATCGGTAACTTATAATCTCGTCTTATCAATCTTACTATGTATGAGAGCATTATGAGATACTTTGCAGTATTATCGAAGCCATATCTTTACGTCCTAATTTGAGAAGTTTTGAAAATTGAAAGAAAAAGCTCCTTACAACGCACTGATTCTAGACCATATATGAGCCTTAAATCTTCTATCACTGAAATATATGCTAGAGGGAATGTGGAAATCAATTCCATTTTTCATTTTACGACACACTGAAATATATTCCGCGTTCAATCATCCAAAGCCGAACTAGTACAATGACTCTACTTATCCATAAAAAATGTTATCAATAATTAGTTTATTTCCTTCGTGTTCCTATCAGAACTATGTATTAGGAGCTGAAATAAATGCACGTAGTTTTCGAGTCATAGATGTTTTCAAGAGCGGCGACTACATTATTATTGAAAAGCTTTGGTTGATGAGGGAGTTTGACTCACTCTTGGTCTATTGTTTCTTTTAGCTAGAAATGGCGTTTTGTCAAGAAGCTGTTGATAAGTGACTTATTTCTCTAAAGTGAACATGCAACCGTAAACAATAAAGTCAAGAGTAATTGGACCGTTAAGTGCCGAGTGCGTCTGAAACTGGTAGCTGCTCTTCTTTCATACCATATAGATATTATGAAGAAGAAAGTCATTGAGATGAGACAAGAATTTATTATTCTGTCTTCATCACTTCCTCAAGGCTTCAAAATTGACCTTATCATAAAGTCTTCTGCATCTTGTAAAAGCTCATAGCAAGTAACTGATCATTTCCATTTAATCTAAAGTGTGAACCGTCAATAATCTTATGTTCTGAATAATTCTACTTTCGGCATATTCGTAAATTTCCTTGATTAAATAATAGAAATTGTCACTGTAAGATGAAAATATATGTATTAGGGAACATAAATCACAATGTGCTAGCAGAAGGTATTTGCTGAATTACTTGAAAAAAAGAATATATGAAGCTGAAAGATTTGTGTAATGTTTGAATACGCTCAGTTTTCAGATGCTTTGAATGATAACCGTACAGTATGTACCATACTGTTTTCTGCTCAGTTCACATGTGATGAGAAACCATACGCGGGGGCAATTTTCAACTTGTTAAAGTTTAATGTTTAATAATTTCTAGTTTCCGAGTTATTTCATTCGAAATTATATCGCTATATTATCAATTAGAATTAGAAAGTAACAATTTGTGAAGACTAACACGAAACTGATTATTCTTCGACCTTTGGTGTGCACAGTGCGAAAGGAATTTAATATGTGCCAATTTCAAACATGCCTTGTCTTTCACATATTTATACTGTTCTCTTAGCAGAATCAGTTTTAAGACAATAAACAAATGAAATGGCACTTATTATGTATGAGCAGCAGTCATATTTTCAGTGTTTTTCTGACATCTATATTATGTATTCTTGGGATTCCCCCTAGAATGGCACCCACATCAGAGGCAATGCGGTGTGTATTTTCGTTCCAATCCGTCTCTCGGTGGGATCCACACCAGATGTGATGATCATACGCCGTGATTTGTGGCAGTCGCTGGCTCGTGTCGATGTTGAAAAATTTCCTTCGATAAACAGGAAATGATAGACTAAAAGTCGATTATAACCAGAGGGTTTTAATCAATAACTGAGAAGATATAATCACAACAATCATTTTAAAATCGATTATGTCAGTCTATTTCGATTGGGATCTATTTCCATTGAAATCTACAGAAATAATCAACTGAGAGATGATTTTTGTAATTTTTTCTGCTTAAGGAGTTGGTTAAAATCATGTCATTATTTCCGATTTTAATCGAATATTTCGTGACTATTAAAGAAACTTATTTTCATGAGCAGTTCCTGGTAGTCCCTAATGCACACAATTGTGTGTTTTGAATTATTATGTAATTCAATTATCTGAATTATTTTGTAATTCATATAAGTCATCTAGTGTATCTGATTAACTAGCGAAAGGTATCTTTGAACCACGTAATGTACTTATTAGCTTACCAGCTCCAGTTTTTCCAAGGCAAACCAATTTCATCACACCAGGTTGAATGTTTTGATTGTTATTCACGGCATCGAAGAGATCTTCATCAAGCAATGTCTACAAAATAAGATATCAACATTAAATAAATTATTGCTTATCGACTTGAGAAACTGCCTTGGAGAGTACAACTTCTTTTGTATCGATAGTCAGCATTTATACCTTCCTTGCCATTCAATTAACATATATAAGTAACTAAAACTGTGAGTAAGATAAGTTCTCATTATATTATTTTTAAAATCCTAACAGAAATTGTCAAAACATAGTTATCAAAGGAATAATCATTTTGCAAGAACATCATTCTGTATGTCAAAGATAAAGTTATCCAATTTTCAAAATCCAGATACGTTCTTATCGCGTTGCACAATTACAATTTTTCATAATTCTGACTAGACATGCGCCAAATCCTGATATCATTAAAATCGCGTCGGTTTTGGCAATTAATCGCGATTAATTATTAGAGTTAGTGCCATTCTGTCAAAGGACAGGAAAGAGTAAAATTGAAAGAAACACCGATAAAAGAATCGAATAATATGGTACACAACATACTACAAAAACTTAAGTTTTGAAAAATGAGCAATGTCAACAAAATTATCTTATAGTATTCCTATAAGTAAGGTTTGTTTATCAGGCTAAGTGAAAGATGCAGTTTCGTAGAGAATTCAACGAGGAATCCCTCGAAAACAATCTCATCCATTACACTGATATGCTACTCAGAAACATGTAAAATATTAAGAGGTCCATTATCTATGACCCATCAGCCATTTTTGAGAGATTTAGGAATCAGCAGCATCTTTTGAGGCCTAAAAGTGTGGAATAATGTTATATTTAAGACAAATAAGGGTACGGCGAAATACCATTTCGCAAAACCAGCTCTTTTTGCGGAAAGACTTGCGTTATTGAGTTCTCTTACCGTAGTTCCTTCAGTTTTCAGTGGTTTTGAATCGCCTGAATATGATGCGTGGCGAGCGTTCTGATTTATCTTCGGATCCACAGATGCCATTTTCAGAACGATACGGTAGATTTTGTATTTCGAATTTTTATTCTAAACGAAAAAACTCGACTGACAGCGATGCGAATGGCGGTGTTATTATACAAAAAGAAGATCAAGATTTCCATATATCTTACTACTCACTACTCCAGCCACCCTCATACTCACGTACCTTCCTCTCTGCAGAATGCAGTGAGAGTTTTATTTATTCAAGAGATCCTTTTCACTGACTATGATGTCTTTTGTCTGTTCTATATAGAAATTAGTAATTCTTTGTTAGTTCTCTTACGAGAGAATCTCTCCAGGTGCTAAAAAGATTTTGAGCTCTAATTTTGCTCACAGTCTGAGGATGTATAAGCTTTAAAAGTCCTAAGACGATCTCGGCCTAAGTTACATTTTTTTGAGTAATACAAAACTTTTCACTGTCGTTGTCCTAAAAGACTTTCGGTAACGTCATAATTGTGACTTTTGACCTGAAATTTTATATACATCGCGATCGCAATCAGGATAGCTTACCTACAAAATTTGAGAATTTCTGGATGAATTATGTCTGAGATATTGATTTTCCAAAATATTCGTGCAAAACACAATATCTATAAAAAGTGTCTATAAGCTAACATAATGGTATCTCCGCGATAATTCATCCAGAAAGTCTCAAACTTTGTACATAGCTGTAACAACCCAACAAATGTGCAGTGTGTTGTATACCCTCGATAGAAATCATCAGAATGCTCTTCTCTATCTATTATTCATCTCTCTATCTCGTTCTTCTGTTATTCGTACCTTAGAAGAATAATATTAGTTTGTCCTCTTTCCATACATATTGTTATTCTTTTCTGTTCGTACTTTGAAATATCATTATTGTTGTGTTCCTCTCTTATACAGCTTGTTATCCTTTCCTTATGTTTATTCGTACTTTGGAATAACATTATTATGTACTTTGTACTGACATTATTTATTTGTCCTTCTCTCGTCCATAAAAGGAATAACCGCTATGTTTTCCCCATTCGTTATACTTATGTCTTCCTTCTCTTACATGTACCTTGGAACCATACTCGCAACGTGTTCTCCCCTCATACATAGTGTTAACCACAGTTGCAACCTAATCTTTGCTCTTCGCTGAATTCGTCCTTAAACCCATATTTTTCTGTTATTGTGTTTACTGTATTTTAAAGGTCCTTCTATGCTAAGATATAGTATATAAGGAGCGGGAAAAATAAGTATAGGTACGATTTTTCTTATGCTAATAAAGTATTCATTGAATTACTCTTATACAGCGTCTACTACATCAGAAATTGTCACAATAGCTTATTCTGATTCAGACATCAATGTATGTAACATTTCAGGTCAAAACTAAAAACTATGATGTTATCGGAAAAGTCGGGTTCTGTAAGAAAATCGTAGTAAAGAGTCGGTATCTCAAGCAGAACGCTACTTGAGCCCATATCCTCTAATGATTTTTTTAGTCGATACATCCTCTACTTGTCGGCGAAATTAAAGCTCAAAAGCTTTTTAGCACCTGAAGAGCTTTCCTCGTTAGTCTTCTCTTCGAATTGCTCGTCCGAACTTTCTATGCTCAAACAGAATGAAAAACAACGCATTCGAACTAAAAAAAGCAGCCTGTATTTCTCTTCTTCCAAACGCATTTCATCTCATTCGTATATTATTGATTTTTTTTCTTTCGTGAAAAATAAGACGAAAAGAAAGAGGAGCGAAGGCCGAAAAAAGAAAGCAAAGAATGCAAGATGCATCACAAAAAAAGACACGGCAGCGCGGTACACACTCATAGACGAGCAAGAAACAAAAAAAATTCCTATTCTAGAAGTATAACATGACCGACAGTTAGGACGATCATTTCAGCTCGCAGCATCCTTTTTACGGTATTTGTCTGTCATTCTTACTCTCCCACTTCTTCCTCTTGATAGACCGTAACAAGACTTTTACTTTCCAGCAGATTTTGCTCACTAATCATGATGTTTTTTGTCTGTTCTATAGAGAATTTGTTCATTTTTTGTTAATTCTTTTGGCCTCCTCTTCGAATTGCTCGTCCGAACTTTCTATTCTCAAACAGAACGAAAAACAACGCATTCGAACTAAAGAAAGCAGCCTGTATTTCTCTTCTTCCAAACGCATTTCGTCTCATTCGTATATTAATGATTTTTTTTCTTTCGTGAAGAATGAGACGACAGAAAAGAGGAGCGAAGGCCGAAAAAAGAAAGCAAAGAATGCAAGATGCATCACAAAAAAAGACACGGCAGCACGGTACACACTCATAGACGACCAAGAAAGAAAAAATATTTTATATTCTAGAGATATAACATGACCGACAGTCACGACGATTTTTTCTGCTCGCAGCATCCTTTTTACGGTATTCATCTGTCATTCTTACTCTCACACTCCCTCCACTCGATAGACTGTAGCAAGACTTTTACTTTCCAGCAGATTTTGCTCACTAACCATGATGTTTTTTGTCTGTTCTACAGAGAATTTTTCAAACAGCAGCACATTTTTACCGTGTTCGCCTCTCATCTTAATTCTCATTCGTTCCACACAACTATCAGATGTGCCATTTTGGTATATTTAAGTTCAGTAACGATTTGTTTCGATCAGCAGCAATTTCTTTCAAGCCTTTCGTGTTGACTAATCTTGCTTCTCTGCCATTCTTTTGCCGTTCATTAGTAAAGGGAAGAGCATACAGAATCGTCATTACTGCAAATGATCTCTGTATATATAATGCTGTGTGTGTCTATACCCACAAGCAGGTACTCGCCGATCGATATAAGTGTCACACGAGTCTTGCTCGTATTTTAATAAATGAGAGTTAAGGATGAAGTGATAAGAAAAGGATTATCAAGCGATTCTGCATAAGCCACACTCCTAGCGTATGCAAAATTCGCTCAGGTCTATAGAAAAAACAGGTCCGTGAGGGAATCGGTGTGGGTGTGGGTCTATGTGTGAGTGTGGATGCGAATCTGGGTGGAGGCGTGAGTGTGAGTGTGGATGTGAGTGTGGGGTGTGGATTGATTTGAAGAGAAGAACCACACCCACACCCACATCCACACCCTCTTTCTTTTTATGACAAAACAACACGTTCCGTATTTTTTTTTCAAAATTACGACTTATCATCACTCGAAATGTCTGAAAGAACGTCCTTCAATCAAGCGTTTGATGTGGCTATTTTTATCATATCACTGGATACTGCAGCAGCAAAGCAGTTACAGGATGATCTGTCGAGTACGTCTGACACCATTCATGTATACACTGATGTTGCTCAATGTGCAAACGACTTGGTCGAAATAAAAAATCGGAGCATTTTCATGGTGCTTATCTCGCCGTGGAATGAGACATTTGCAGAGATTTGTAGCAACGTTCGAATAAACCGAGGATATCGTCTATTAACTGACTACCTCTATGCGGACTACAAGACGGAACAACCATCAGGATGGGCCTCCCGTTACGAAGACTTCCGTAATAAGAATGAACTGCTCAAGCAAATATCTCACGACGTACGAGCATGGGATAATGTTCAATTATCCATTCACTTTATGAATAATGAAGAGTCAGATGTTAACTCGCCGTCGACTTTTTGGTATATTATTCTTACTCAGATCTTGCTTCGCATGCCAGTCGATTCTATGTCAGGAAGTCGAGATTTTTTCGACTTCCTTCGCACGTACGAAACAGATAATACTTCGAGTGGCGCACTAATAGAAGATATGGAGCGAAATTATACAGCTGATCGAGCCATCTATTACTACACTGGGACTACATCTCTTTATACAAAGTTCAATCGCGCCCTCCGCTTCAGAAATATAGACATAATTTTTAAGTTTCGATATTTTATCAAGCATCTCTACACTCAGATTCAGCAGCTTCATGATTCACAAGTTGACCGTATGTCGTTCGATTTCAAAGTCTATCGGGGATTACAATTGACAGCAGAAGAATTCTCTGGTTATGAACGGAACGTTGGAAATCATATCGTGTTCAGTGCCTTCATGTCAACATCAAAAAGGAAAGAAGTCGCTGTGTGTTTTGCCGAATCCGAAGGACACTATAATGATCATTTCGAATCTGCTCGAAATAGGGGTAATCTTATAACGAACCTCAGCTTAATCTCTGAACATGAAGAAAAGATAGCTACACTCGAACGAAACGCGACGAATCGGCATCGAACAGAGATGAACATTTCAACAAGCTTTGGTGTTTTAATCGAAATTCTAGTTCCTCAAGATATGATATCTCAAGTTTGTTTTGCTGACTTGCGTTCTGTTAGTAGTTTTCCTGACGAAGAGGAAATTTTATTCTCGATGAATACCTTTTTCCGAATTGATGCGGTTACCCATGATGAAAATATACCAATTATACACCTTAGAGTTGTAAACGAGCGTGACATTTTTGCAATGAACGATTTAAGCAATCATATAAAAAACGAATGGAGTAACAACACAGACACAATTACGTTCGGTGACTCTCTGGCCGATATAGGAGAATACGATCGAGCAGCGTATTATTATGCCAAACCACTGGACTCTCCTCTTACTGAACACGATCAAGGCATCTTATACAATAACCTCGGTTGGTTATACCAATGCCAGACGATGCATGATCTTGCCCTACGCAACTACGAAAAGTCTCTTTTTATCCAGCAAAAACTTGCGGACGAATATCCTCTCGATCTAGCATCGACCTACAACAACATGGGCATGATATACTTTGAGAAAGAAGATCTTCAAGCTGCCTTGTCAAATTTCGACCAATCCTTGAAAATTAAAAAATCGGTGCCACCTCCTTTGAATGTTTTCTCGATTGCTGTTACGTTGAGTAACAAAGGGCTCGTGCAGCATAAGAAAGGCGACGTGAAAAATGCATTACAATGTTACAGAGATGCTTATGAACAGCTAACGTCAATTTTACCATCGAATCACCCAAGCTTAGCGACGACTTTGAGCAACATTGGTACAGCTGAAATGGATCTTGACCATGTGGAAGACGCACTGGAATTTTTCAAAAAAGTACTGACAATGCGAGAGAAAATTCTCCCTGCTAATCATCCTGACATTGCGTGGAGTCACATTAAGATTGGTCTCGTGCATGAGAAAAATAGAATGTATTTTGACGCCAGAAAACATTACGATTACGCTCTGAAAATACAATGCTCATCCTCAATGGAGAATCATTCAGACGTAGCGGTTATTTACAATAGGCTCGGATCTGTCGAATATTATCGTGGGGCGTATAAGAGTGCGTTAGAACTTTTTAACAAGGCACTCAACATCTACACTCAGGTTTCAGCTCCCAAAACTACGGATGTGGCATCGGTTCACATTAATTGCGGTCTTGTGTATGAAAAACAAGGCTTCTATGACGAAGCAAAGACTTCGTACGAAACTGCTCTCCAAGTATCCAGAGTTTTACCGTCCACTCATCCATTTTTTATCAAAGTGTACAGTAATCTTGCTCGAATTTATGATCATACTGGAGCTTATCTTCGAGCTTTGGACAACTACAATAGTGCTATTGGCATTGCTCGTCGAACAATGCCCAGTGATCACCAAGATTTGATTACCTATCAACTACTTGCAGATCAAGTTCGAGCAAAACTACATCAACCGACCAGTTCACAGTCAAAAATTTCTACTTCGCGTGCACGCACTAGAAGTAGCTAAACAGATTTGAAATATATTCAGTAAATTCAACTGCTATCTATGGAAAACTTTGATATTTATCCATTTATACTCACCTCACAACTGCAATTAAAAACAAAAGACATGTTTGAGTTTCTTACTCAATGACATTTCACTAAAAAATTACAAGTCTTACCCTTGCATGAATAGCAACCTTATGCTTTATGCTAGCTTTTTATTCGTATCGAGATAAGAAACAAGGTGTAAAAAGACATGACTTTTTTTTAGAAACCACGATTATTACACAAAGATTTAACCAGAAACTTGGCAGAAGACGAAAGAGAATTAAAAAAGGGCTTTTAAAATGATTTGTATAGCCGGAAAACTGGTTGAAGTGTTTTTTCGCTATATTTGATACATAGACAGACGGTGACCATAGTCGAGCAAATCGACAAATCTCGAGGATGAGGGTGAGTTTGCGTAAGTTTTTGTTGAAAGAGAAAACGTTTAACGAGCCCATGTACAGCTATCTATAAACATTTTACTTGTCCACGGTATTATATTTATATGAATAAAATGAATACATCCACACGACATGCTCTGTTTAGCACGAAAAACTAAATGAAAAGAATCATCTGAGCAGGATGGGAATCGAACCCACATCTTGCAATAACCGGTTGGCTGTTCTGCCATTTACCCTACTCACATCGTCAACAATCTTTTGCGTCAAATACCACGAAATATTATGTGAATGAGGATCGCAACACTAGAGTTGGATTCTAACATGCTAATTCGAATAGTCGGTTAAATATTTCACTAATTAGTTTGTTTCAGTTTCTGTCCCGGAGTTGTATGAATTTCCAATCAATGCGTCGCAGTTCAACATTAAGAGCTAAATATTAGTATTCGAATAATGAAGTTTTTTTGTTCTTTCTGCTCGAGGACGCAATGAGGGTGTGAAGGTTGGGTGAGTGCCATAACCTAGGGTGCTGGCGTGTGAGGGTGTTCTATTCAGAACCATCCGCACCTACATCCTCAAGCATGAGGTGGCAAATCTTAAGTCAATACCAATTTTGAAATGTGCGTGCCAAAATTTCAAAAATTTTAAATCATGAAAATTTTAAAATTTCTGCGAATCAGAGCAACTCACGAAAATTTGGATTAAGTTAATCGTGATTCAATAATTTTAAGCACCACTAGTCAGAAAATGGCTAGGAGCTCAAAAAAAAACCCTACTATATCCAATTTAATCAGAAGTCAGATATCAGAAATCTACCTGCCATCTGTATTCAGATTAACCAGAAATAATATATCTACTATCGACCGCTTTTTGCTCGCTACAAGTTAAGGAAACAGAAAAGTGTTGAACAAACTACTTATAAACCTGACTTGAATGGAATTTCTAGCCGGAAATTGACAGTGATTCAAAATTGATATTTAACAAATAAGATAATGTAAATACCGAAAAGTTACTGAAAAATAGAAATATATATTGAGAAAAATTCTATACTGTTGGCTCAAATGAGCTAATACCGGTAGTTCTACAATTTTTAAATTAAGAAGAATTGTAAAAAATGTTGTCGATTCTGAATAATTGCGTCTTCTCAATAAACGCTTATATTTTGATAGGTAAGAAAAAGCGGTTTGGCAACTTGTATATTAATAAATACATAAATTTTCGTTATGCGACGGATAATCAGGCTGAATTACTATTTTACGTAGAGGTCTGTTTGACTTTTCACGTATAATGTATCTATTGCCATAGCTAGCGATGCAAGAAATCATTTCTTGTCTTTAGATTTCAAATCAGAGATGAGGATAGTTTGATTTGAACTTTTTAAAAACTGATCGATTCAGTTCGGTTATATTCAAAAAGATATCAACTGTTTATATATGCAAAACTAACGAGAGATTTAATTTTTTGAGAAAATTTTTCCTACAGACTTGTACCATAAAAGATCTTGGTTGCATCCAACGAAGCACAATAAAAAAAAAGGACGTCATATTAATTCTTTAGGGCTACAGATTTATATACCATTTGGGGTGTGGGGTGTGGGTGACTGTTTACAAGAACGACATTCACACCTACATTCACACCCACTTCCACACCCACCCACGCCCACACTGACACCCACACCCACCCACACCCACACCTCACACAATACTGATTCAATTGTTTCACCATATTCAAATGGACGAGTTATCCAACTTGAATCATATTCATGACCATGTTCTTTCAGTTCATTTGATAAACGATCAAGTTCAGAATAAATTTCATCTGATTGTGGACAAGAACGATCATGAGCTTTGAATGCCTTTTTTTTAGAAACAAAACAAAACATTTTTATCATCAACAAATGAATAAAAAACAAGTGTTTTCTTTTCTTTTACCACAAGTTGACCATGATAATCCAGCTTTAACTTTGTTACCAAATTCTTTTATTCTATTTTCTCGTATTTCTTGTGCTTGTTGATTATCACCCAATGATGCATAAGTATTAGATAAGAGAATCGAAGCTGAAATTGTATCGGATTTCTTATCAGAAAATAAATATTTCATTCGATCGTAGAATTTTTGTGAAAGAATAACTTGACGATGATTTCGAGCACCTGATAACATCGCCGCTACAAACAAAAACAAAATGACATTAGAAGAAATTTGACGAAAAGTAATCTTATTGATTTAATCTATTTTGTATATTATATTGATTATATCCTTATTATACATAATCAAAGATGGTTTATTGAATTTTTCATAATTATTAATTATTTCTTGTGCTTCATCAAACATACCCATACGACTCAGACAAACGATCTAGACTATCAAACGAAAGAAAAAAGAAAATATTGTTTTAATGACACATATGATAGCCAATAAACAAACCATTGCTACAATAATATCTTCTGTGTTCGGATGAATTTTATTGAATATAATTCGAGCTTGATCAATAAGACCCGAATGAGAACAAGCATTCAAAACGCAAATATGTGATATTTTATCATGAATATTCTCAAATATTTGATTATATAAATCAATAGCTGCGTAGCCCATTCCATTTTGTGCATATGCATTTACTAGAGAAATAAAATAACAATCGAAATAATAATCATTATTAATATATGCTCATAGAATTATATGTTATTATATCAGGTTTAATAATCGATTGAAAAACTTTTCTTGCTTGATTAATATCACCTGATTTACCCTATTGAAATAATTTTAGATAAATAATAATATAAATAAATAAAACATACCCACATATCAATCAAAGAATTATTTACATAAGAATTTGATGATAAATGAGGTATTTGATTAACAATATATTCAGATATTGAACGTATACCTATTTGAGAACATGCACCAATTAATGATATAGATATAGGTTCATTGATTGTTAAATATTCTGTTTTCATTTGTTGAAAAAGTGATAAACATTTTTGTCGTTCATGATTTATATCAAGTAACCATTGATCATCACTCCATATGTATACAAAGTTCATTTCTTCATATTCGAAAATAATGATTGAGCAATATCTATTTCACTAAATTTCATAAACATATGAATAGCTGAATTAGTTAGAATAATATCATTGAGATATATGTTTGACATTGGATTAAAGTATTTTTTTCCCATTCAAATCGCTTTTCATTTGATAATGCAGCATATGCATTATAAAAAATTGAATATAAAACTTCATTCGGTTTTAAAGGAATTTTTTCAAATAAATCTAACACTTTATCAAATAAATTATTCGTAAGATAACCTAAAAATAAAATTTTGTATTAAATTTAAATTTAACTTTGTGAATAATCTTACTTAATTACTCCATAAGTAACAAGAGTTTTATTTTGAATTTTCTAAAAATAACTTGAGCTTGATTGACATCACCAAATTTCATTAACATGTCAATAGCTGAATTAACTAATTTTTGATGATTAAGAAAAGAAAATGGTAATTTTTTGAGTGTATCATTTCCAATTTGAATAGCACAAAGTTTGGCACATGCATTAAATAACATTGTAATGATAACTTCATCAATATCTATTGAATTTTTTTCAAATAACTCAAGTACTTTTTCTGGCATATTATTCGATATGTAACCTATTTATCAATCAATTATTCTTTAAATTATTTTTAAACAAAGAAAATCAATTCATATTACCTTTAAACATTGCACTATACATACGCACAAGAACAAACAAATCATTTTTATACAAAATCTATTTTATTCGATAATTATTTTAAAAATAAAACTATTTTCTTAATAATGATCGTTTGAAATACGATATTGAAAATAATAATATACTGTAGCAATGAATTAAAGATGTTTGAATAAATGGATCTTTGAGTGATTTCAATGATAATTGTTTATGAATAAGAATACTACGTTCATAATCATTTAGTTGAGAACATGCTTTTAAAGCTAAAGTATATCTTACATTAGTAGATATTGATTGTTGATGATCAAAAAGATTAAGAGCTTGTATATATTGCTGTGAGTCAATCATATTTTTCAGTTTTTTATTCAATTCTATTGATGATCTTGATAATGACAATAAGACAGATAAATACTGAGATTTTATTGCGCCACCTTTCCAAATATATCGAATAGAATATCGAGATATAGAATTAAACATTATCTTTAAAAATAAATTAAATTTATCATAAATAGATAATAAAGAAAATCGATCAATTTTGATCGTTATTCAAGTAGAATTATCAAAAAAAAAACGACGACTTTTTTATTTGTATTTCAATAATTAATTAAATCTTCAGTTCACTTTTATATCTATTATGAAATATTTCTAGATCAAGTAAGATAAGTATTATGTCTTAATGCCAAATGAATAATAGAAGATAGGCAAAGATGTTACTCTCTGATTAAAAAAAAGCTCATACACCGGTAA
>CAJNSZ010001341.1:0-29400 GCA_905329745.1 Rotaria sp. Silwood2 | reverse complement strand
ATATTCAGCCCGATAGATTCATATCACATTGCTATTGTTGCATCTTTCTGATTAGACGTTACTCGTTCATGAATAATTTTTGAAGGGTGGGTGTGGACGTGACTTCAGACTCATACCCACGCCCACATCAACACCCCAACACCCACACCCACACCCTGCTCTTGAATACTAACATTCTATACCGATGTAATCGGAAATGCGTTAATAAAACGCTATTGTAACATACTTTTTTTATTTTCAAATACTTTTATGTTAGTGGACGCCAGCTGCATGAAAATGCCAGCCATCGTTATACTTTACATGCAATTATTGTCTTAATCGTTAGGCTTACTGTTGCATGCCTAACGATTTCACTTTTTTTGAACAAGTCGCGGTATAAAGTACTTTATGCAAACACCTCTGTTCTTGTGATTTTTGAGACTGAGAGTTGTTTATATAAACTAGACTTGTTCTGAAACTGAACATGCAATTTTGTAGAGCGAGGTTTGCTCTATCGATTGCATGCTGACTTGGAACAAATCTAGTTTATTTAAACAGCTCGTACCCTCAAAAGTCGCAAAAACATAGGAATTGAAGATTTATGAGCGTGAGAGTTATTTATACAAACTAGACTTGGAACAAGTCTAACATACCAATCGATAGAACGAACTTCACTCTACAAAACTGCATATTCAGTTTTAGAACAAGTCTAGCTTACATAAACAACTCTTAATCTCAAAAGCCAAAATAACAGAGGTGTTTACATAAAGTACACTTATGCCCAAGTCGCTGGCTGCACAGTTGTAGTTGTCGTAGTATGTCCTGTCCGGTGCACACGGTGCACCGTATACGGCTGCACCGGTGGTACGGTGAACCGGTGGTACGGTGAACCGATGGTACGGTGCACCGGTACTACGGTGCATCGGTGGTACGGTGCACCGGTGGTACTGTGACACCGGTACTACGGTGCACCGGTGGTACGGCGCACCGGTGGTACGGTGCACCGGTGGTACAGTGCACCGGTACTACGGTGCATCGGTGGTACGGTGCACCGGTGGTACTGTGACACCGGTACTACGGTGCACCGGCGGTACGGTGCACCGATGGCACGGTGCACCGATGGACGGTGGACCGGTGGACCACCGTCACCGTTGCATCCCTAGAGATAACATTTTAGAATAGTTTAAGATTCGTAGATATTCTAATCATTGCTTGAAATGATTATAGGATAGTGTATCATCCGTTGACTCATTTTTTTCTCTCTCCTATTCATTATCGTCAGGGCCGCCCCGACCGGGGGGGGGGGTGCCGGGAGTGCGACACCCCCCCAATAATTGGAACTTCCTTGATTTTTATTAATAAAAAAAGTCGCTTTAAAAGAGATTTGATCGATGTGTAAGAAACTAAGAAAGAGAATTGACTGATAAGAAGGCATGTATTCATACAATTATCTCTTTTTCTCCCTCTTGTATTAATTTCGCTGTTTCGTAATGACGACTGATGTTATTCGATGATCATGAATGTTCTGTTTCGATCGTGACCTTCAACGTTTCATTTTCGTCCATCCTAGTCGACTATTTTACAGAGAGAAAGAAAATGAAGAGAAGCGTTAAAAATGGTGACAAAAGATGAAAATGCACCCATTCAATCGCTATGTGATTGCTTTTTGTATTACATAAACAAGCTAAGAATACGATACAAAACTTTTCTGTTATCTTACTAAATATTCCATTTTCCAGAATTACGCTGCCCCAGTCATAAAATGTCATCATGTATCCTATGAAAACACTTCTCTTTAAATTACTTTGTTATTTACATTTTTAGATGGTGCTTATTTGAATAGCTATACTCTAACAGTTGTTAATGCATTCGGAATCGTCAGCCATAAAACGTAACAGTAGTATCAGTAAACAGGATAATGATAACAGTATATTGAAGTATTTTAAGAAAAGAAAAAATGATGAAGTATTGACAACTACTAATTCTATATTATCTGTAGCATCTGCTTCACCAAATTTGCAAATAAATGTATTAAATAATGAAACAACAAATACTAATTCTATATTATCTGTTATACCTGATTCATCATCCTCAATTATGCCAAATAATATTTTAGAAGATACTGAAAGCATACGTGAACCAGCAAGAACAACAAGAGCAGTGACATGCGACTCAAATGATAATTCTGATTTATACGAAACAGGAATCAAATTACGTATGATTGAAACCTTGCTTCATTCGTGTCAAGATCTAATCAAGTTATCCACATCTGTTGATGTGTGTGAAGAAATGTTTATAGAAAAGTCAAATGCTTTTGCTGATAAAGTTCTTCAACTTGGAAATGATTTAAAAAATTTATGTATCAATATTATGTCGAAAATAGAAGCTAATCGAAATAAAATAAAAATAAGTGATTCACTGGAAAATAATTTAATCAATCGTGATCCAGGTAAACACATGAAGTATAATTATTCTGAAAAATTATGTTCATATTTTATGTATGCTTTCAGGCTATTACGAAGATAACTATAAGTTTAATGAAGAACAGTTGCGTTACTTGATCTCTGTGGGACCATTTCAGGCAAAGTTCCAGCAATATCCAAAAAACAAAGAACTGCATTCAGCTAAAAAGACTTGCAGGTTTGCTGCAAAATGGTTTGATGAATATCCATATCTTGAGTACAGTGTAGTAAAAGATGCGGCTTTCTGCTTCACGTGTAGATTGTTTGCTGAAGGTTACAGTAATATGAATCGTTTATTATTTATCAAAATAGCCATTTATCTTCCCTATAGGACCAGGTGGTGAAAAGCGCACAGATGCTTGGATTTCGAATGGTGTGTCAACATGGAATAAAATGAAGAGTCAAGGAATGCAAAAGAAAGGTATATCAGAAATATTTTGCCGTAAAGTTGAAGATCTAACACATATCTTTAATGAGTTATTTGTTTCGCTTTTGATTTAGGCAAACTTGAACAACATTTTTCATCTGCAGCACACAGAGCATCAGTTGATCGATACTTAAATTTCAAAACGAAAAAGCTGAATGTTGATTTAATGCTTAATAGTAATCGATTTAAAGAAAACCAAGAACAGGAAATAATCTTACAACTAAATAAACAGGTGGTCGTAACTTTACTTGATTCTGCAAGATATCTTGCACGACAAGGTTTAGCATTTCGACGGGAGCCAGCAAGTGAAGGTTTGTAAAAAAAAAGTTTCATCAGCACTTATTAGTACACTTTAATAAAATCTTCTCGTTATCAGGCAACTTTTTTCAGCTTATTTCTATGCAACGTCGTAGTAATAAAATTTTCAACGACTGGTTTATGAAATCAAAATTAGAAAAGTATCAGGTAAGATATTTTATTTTTCCATAGTCAAAGATCCTTATTCATCTAGGTGTCGTATATGAGTAACCGATCACAAGACGAATATATTCAATTGTTGGGACAAGCAGTTGAAGATTTAGTTATGGATGAGATTAATAAATCACCATTTATATCGATTATGATGGACAGTACTCCGGATGCATCACATCGTGAGATGTACTCGATCGTCATTCGATACACGAAGCATTATCAAATAGAAGAGCGTTTGTTATCTTTACAAGAACTTCCTAGCAAAGTAGGTGAAGACATATGTTTGTTATTAGTAAAAGTTTTAGAGAAAAAAGGAATATCATTGGAAAAAATCATCGGCCAGTGCTATGATAATGCTCCTAACATGGGTGGTGTGAATAAAGGTGTACAGGCATGCGTAAATAAGCATTTTAATCGAGAAATAATACATATTCCTTGTAGTGCACATAGTTCTAATTTAACAATAGAACATGCATGTGATTGTTCTATTGAGTATACCAATCTGTTTATGATATTACAAGAATTGTACAATTATTTTACAATGAGCATGAAACGATATTATCTTCTTCGGAAAGAACTCGGCAAATCTCCATATGGTTTAAGCCTGAAATCATTGTCTGATACAAGATGGAGTGCAAATTATGAATCTATTTATTGCCTCATCGAATCATATAACGAGATTATTAATTGTTTTAAATTAATTGAAGAAGGAGCACAATTTGATAAAGAAACAAAAGTACAAGGAAAAAACTTGAGAAACAAGTTAGTATCATATGAAATAGTTGTTTTGTTAAAATTTATGGAAAACATTACACGGACAACTAACTCATTAACAACACATCTACAATCGAAAAAATTAGATATATTATCATCAATGGAATTGACCGAAAATACTTTAAAGTTAATTCAAAAAATGAGAAATGATGATCAATCATTGAAAAATATGTTACTTGTTAGTAATGTTATACATGCTATTATCGCTCTATAATATATTGACTTTTTTTGTAATTTTTCTAATTCAGTTAGGAGAAAAACTCGTTGAACCTTATGACGTTGATATTGATAAAGAATTCAATCGACTCCATCGATTTCGTCGACCGTCACGTCGTAATGATGACAATTCTGAATCTGGTATTAGTTTTACGAGGTAATTTCTAAGAAGCAAGCCAAATTTTCTATTACACAATATTAGTGAAAATTTAATGGGATGGTTTTTGTTTTTCAGAGAGTCATTTTATTTAAAATTATTCTATGAAATACTCGACTATTTATATTCAACCTATCTTGATTTTTTAAATATTTTGAAAGAAAAATTAAAATGGTTTATTAACATAACACCTGGACGAATCGAACAATTGACATTAAATGAATGTCAACATATGTGTAAATTAGTTCCAAAATTGACAAATCCATCACTATTGTTTAACGAGTTTCAACTGTTGACTGATAAAATAAAAGAATGTGACGATATGAATGGTATTACAAAGCTATTACAACAATCTGGACATTTATATCCAAAATTATCCAGCGTATATAATTATGTATTTACATTACCAATAACAACTGCAACAAATGAACGCAGTTTCAGCAAAATGAAACTGATTAAGAATTATCTCAGAACAACATTGTTGAATGAAAAATTTGAATACTTGCTCCTTTGTGCAGTAGAACGTGATTTACTCGATAAAGTAAATTTATCAAAACTAGCTGAGGAATGGGTGAGTTCAATCTTTATTCATAAACTTCTTTTCTTTGTATAATAATAGTTATTAATTCATTATTTATGATATATTTTCTAGTCTCGAATGAAAGATCGACGTATAAAAATTATCACAGATTAATTTTCTGGTATGATTTATTAGAGGTTCAAGGTGTTGTTATGGTCTTTTATTTTTGTACAAATTGCTTTGGTGTCATTACTTCTTCATTCTACTTCTTTTGATAATAATTTGAAATGAAGTATATTTTATATGAAAAATAAATCGAATGAACAATTGCATTTTTTATTTTGAAACATACCGTCCCGTCTGACAACCCTTTTACCCCCCCCCCCCCCCCAAAGTTTGCCGAGTCGGGGCAGCCCTGATTATCGTATCCATCATATACGTTTGTCTATACTACAACACGTGCACATATGTAAAAAAAAAACTGAGACCTTTTTCTGTGATTTCATTTCTTTAGCATTAACAGCTTTTTCCGAGATCATTTTCATGTTAATTTGAGCTTGGAAAAAAACGAGATCACTTTCCTCGTTTTCTCCGAGCTAAATTCCTTTTTTTTCCATTTTAGCTATTACACTATTTATCTGTTTTTCATTATATGATTCTTTTAATTTCGTCTTGTTTCACTTTTACTACTTGTAAGTTTTTGATGCGCGCCACTTCATTTTCGATAAATACTTATTTATTTTTCGTCATCTCAAACTCTCTTGTAAACATTTATGAGCTCATAGATGGAATTGATACCGACGATCGATCGGATCTGATCCGATCCGATCCGAGTCAGTACTGGTAAGGATTTTTGATGGATTAGTCTACCGAGATCGTCCGTTTTTCCAGTAGACCGGTCGATTGTCGGTTATGATCTATCTTTTTTCTGGTCCTATTAGAAATAGAAATATTTGCCGAGCTTAAACCAGTGAACTGATATATAAAATGGATGAAGACAATCGTCTTTCATTTTAAAGACCATATTCTTTAGTCAATTCAGAGATTACAGGAGTGCAATCGATATTAACATGGGTTTCAGACCAGCCAGTCCAGTTCGCTCTGAATGAACCGGATTGGTACCGGTCGACAAAAATCCAGACCGATTCCATCTATGTATGAGTTTTTTTTAATATTTTGTCATTACTTTCAGAAGTAGATACCTACGTAGACTGACAGTCAAGCAAAGATATAGATAAGTATATAAATACAAAAGAACGTCATTTATTGTCATTCTTTTGAAGAGAACAAGTGCAACGAATTTGCTCAAATTGTGAAATTTCTTATTCATCGTTCAGAAGAGAAACTGTGAAGAATTCATTCTGACAAAGTAAAAGTTCCTTTTTTTCTAAGAAAAAAAAAACGAATGTTCCGAGAATCTGAGGAAGATCCATATCGGACCGTATTTGATTTTTTCTGGAAAGGCTCTTTCTTTAAAAAAAGATCTTTCATTTTTTTAGTACACATTCACTTCCGTTTTTTTCCCAGAAACTTTTCTCCTTTGATTCATTGTTATCAACCGCACCTTTTTCGTTTATCTTTTACGGAGAAACTAGGTGCATTTTATACGATGGTGATTTTGTGTGTAGCTGATCTTGATCGGTTCACGACAGAGTTTAGTTCACTTCGGCCGACTTGAACTTGTCAATGAGCCAATTGTTCGCAATATCTGATATTGAATGGCATTTATGTCATTGTTGGATTTGATTATTTTTCATAAGCCAATAATAGTAATGTATGTTACTCAATAATAAATAAAAGACTCATTATAGAAGAAGAATACTCCTGCCTTCCGATATAGGGATGCTGTCCGAAGACAGTTTCGACAAGCCGGATATTTTTCCTACAACTATTGTTAGCTGCAACTCTGGATAGAAGGCTGTCTTGACGCAGAATTCTTCTCTCTCAATTACTTGAGCTTCCCATACACATTGACTAACTACATGCTAAGCACAAGGCCCGGTGTATGTCACATGTAATCAACATGCTATCAGACGGATGATCTGAGAGAAATAGCCGTGAGTGACTTGTTCAAAGTTATTCTATGACTAGTAGTACCGAGGTTTGAACACGGTATCTTGTGGATACATGTCAAACACGTAACCACTCAACCATGGCATGCATTACTTGATCGAGCTTGTATTGAATTTAATAAAAAAGATTATCGACAAACACAATATTTATATAAACATGCTTTAAAATATGCATAAAAAAATTCTGCTGATATTCGTGTTGTATTAGCCAATGCATTTGTTAAATTAAATAAACTTGAAAACACTAAGTAAGAAAATTGAAATTAAGAAAAAAAACCAATATTTTCATTTGATTTTTCTTTTGTAAAGATTAGCATTTAATCGTGCCATTGAAATTGATCCATAAATATGTATTGAAGCATTAGTTAGTTTAACTATATTGGTATTAAATATGAAAACATTCGAATCAATTCGTAATGATATGTGATGAAACTTTCTTGAGCTTATCAATACGATCTACAAAATCCAATAGTTTTAAATCATATAGCAAATCATTTTTTTTTCTTTAAAAAAGTTTGTCGTTGTTTGAAATTGAAATTTGTTGATTTGTTTTTTTTTTGTAAGAATTATAAACATGTTCGTCAATTAGCAATGCATGCGTTAAATTATACAGAAAACGAAGCCATGCAAGCAGAAAGTTCTTATCCTTTAGCTCAAGGTTTATTATTCTGAATGGAATTATGAAGAAGCATTTCGTTATTATTATTATCAAGCAACACATTTAACATCAGAAAAATTTGTTTTTTACCATTATTTGATCTTGAATAAATGTATCATCATTAAGTATCCCATAATGATCGTTATAGGTCACTTTTTTAGAACTCGATACGAATCGATCTTTAGTCGACTGTTGCCAAAGAGAGTGAGAAATCTTTATAAAGTCAAATAAGAAGATGTTTGCAGATGACCTGTTTGAATCATTCTGGCGTCCGATTAATTTTTCTTCTTTAATTCGGACATCTATAGTTCGACCTTTGAAAAAATGTAAACTGAACATATTAGTATAGCTCTAATATAGACACGATATTCTCATCTTTATCATCAGCAAATGTTGTCTTAAAAGCTAAGCTAGTCTGATATAAACAATGGTAGATTAGATAGTCCTAAGAAGTAATCTCCAAACATCTTTACACAAGAGAGAAAGTGTAAATTTGGAGCTGTCAGCACCATTTCAACACCTTTTGATATTGAAAGTTAGTAGTGATGCGCATTATAGTTTGGAAAATAGGATAGAAATTCAGGTAACAGATAAAAATGAGAATAATACTATTCAAATTGAATTTTGTCGATTAAGACCAAGCTATTTTTCGAATTCTTGCATTCGTTTGTTTTTTTGTCTAGAAGACATTTGTTTCATGATAATAGATAGCTTTCATAAAACAAAATTAAATTGTGGGAAAATAGACTTCCATTGACCAAAAAAAACCAAACTTGAAAAACTTCAACAAACTACCTATAGATTCGAATTCCTTGATCCAGAAAACCTTTAGTCGAGTTCTATAAAAAAAAATGATTATTGTCGAAAAATATCTTGATCTTAATCGACAAAATCGAATTTGAATAGTATCATTCTCAGATCTAGCTATAAATTCGGTACTATGGTATTGTACTTATCTTCTTGTCTTTATACAAGACATTTTCTTTTCGTCAATCCGTTAAAGTTTACTATTGATTCTGCAAGATTCTTTGTTTTCCTATCAACAAAAAAAAAGAAATAGAAGAATGTTAGGTACACAATGTCGATACTTTTTCCGATGTTTCAATAACAAATATATCAATAAGAGGATTCTTTCTGCCAAATTACAATGATCACGGTTTACATATAAAATGCATCAATCTTCTTAAAATCTCTTTCTCAAAGAGACAATCATCTTCATTATTCAATCGAAACATAGAAGAACGATCTATTTTACTTAGTATCTGTAGACAATTGTCGTCATTCATATTTAAGTTATCAAAGAAAGTAGAAAATATTCATAAGAATCAATGAGAGTTTTTACTTCAACTAAGTAAATTTCGTCTGATAACGATCTTGGATTGTATAAAAGGCATGATGTCTGAATATGTTACTGTTATATACGAATGATTGCATATGAAATTTTCACTTCCTAGAATATTCTTCTAAAAATAATTTGAAAATTGACTCTGTTAGATATAAAATATTTTTCTATTTCTTTAAATTCATTGGATGCTTATATATGACTATACATCAAATTTAATTCGTGAATTTCATGGAAAAGATATTCAAATAGAAGTGTTTAATAATATGGATTCATTACATTATCTGAACAAGCTTATTAAATTGAATCAGCTTATGCTAATTCAATTTTTATTACAATGCGTTATAATTTAGTTCGTGTATGCGAAGCTTCATTTGAATTTAATAAAACTGAAACATTATATAAAGAAATTTTACGTGAACATTCAAAATATGTTGATTGTGTACTTCGTTTGGGTTCTATGGTACATGATCGTGGTCAGATTTATAGTGCATCTCATTGGTTTAAAGATGTACTATTGAAATAAATCATAATTCACCGAATGCATGGACTATGATTGGAAATATACATACGACAAAACAAGAATGGAGACCTCGATAAAAGATATTTGAAAGAATTTTATATAATTCACAGACAATAAATGATTCGTTATGCTTTAATTTCATCAGGAAACATATGATTACAAACTTAATATATGCCGACATGTGATAAAGAAAGAGTAAGATTTATTTAAAGAAATCAAACCTTATTCTTCAAGAAGATGGTTTGAGTTTCAATTGCATAAGGGCCATCCATAAATGGACGTTTAGACAAAGAGAGAAGGGTGAAGTCAGTAAAAAAAACGAACATTTTCGGATAAGAGAAGTGGGATTAGGCATATATGGACGTCCGGATGCTAATTATGATTTTTTTTTATTTTTGTGTTTTTTCCAGCATGTTTTCCGAAGTTTTCAAGTAAAATTGGTTTTTGAGGGTTTACCCTACTAATACCGACAGTAAAATATCGAAAAAATTTCAATACTGAAAAGAAAAACAGTAATTATACCGAAATGTAAAAGTGTTGTAAATGAAAGTATATGGAGAGATAAATCGCCCTTACTTCACTATTACATTAAGATGACTTTCTTTTTTCTGAATAACTTGCTTCAACATAAATATAATAAGATATATTTATTCGCATCTAAATAATCAAACAAAATAATTTTCATTTGCAAAATTTTCTTATCTTCTTATTTGAATTTGGTTCAGTATCAGTTGATAGTGTACCGTTTTTTTCTTTTTTCTATATCTTATCCAATTAAAATTTTCAGTTGGATTAAATTCCTATTGACAAAAACTCTGTTCAAATCAACAATAAATCACTTATTGTCATACTTGAATTAGATTGATATCAACCAAAATGTAATTGACATGCACCTGAGAATAATATTTCCAATATTATCAACAGGAATATCATCTTCAAACAACTTTCCACAAATACCTTCGAATAGTTATTTCATATCCATCTACCTGCTTTAATAGATACAAATGCTTGTTTTCAATCTTTTCCTCATCGTTGTTTGCCCAGCTAATACTTAAATAGATGATTTTCTCATAAAAAAAAAATTATTTGATATCAATGTACATAAATAAATATTTAAATGAGTAATATCCACTTTATATCTAATGAAAATGAACAAAGAAAATCAATTAAAAGATAGTATTACATAGGGCAGTCAAAAAGTTCTTGGACTCAGAAGAAATTGTTCAATAAAAAGACATTCTATTTCTTCTTCTACGGGAAATGTTAGAAGGAGTCACTGTCATGTCAGATATCAAGTTCAATTCAATTTTGAAATGTCTTTTCGTATTTATAGGAGGGTATCAAGTTGAAGCCTCGGATAAAACTTTAGTTAAATTTGTTTGTTAAGAGAGACGGTCCATGAGAACATCGAACATGGTCATACTCTTGAAAATTTTCATCCCTATATTTTATAATTGGAAATGAAAGAGCAAAGTGAGAAATATATAAATTCAAAATTTTAACTCATTCTAGCTTATCCCTGAAAAGTTATGAAGTACACACTGAAGGCGCCCTCAACAGGTTTTGAAAAATATTTTTTTTTTTACAAAATTTGGTAAGTCAGTATTTGGTTATTATTTTCACAATAAATTATCATAATCTTTTCGAATAATATACCATTTGATAGAGCAAATTCCTCTCCACAAAACTGCATATGTCATCTTGTCCTCATCCTCCATTTTCTAGGTACAACACCCTCAAAACTAGATCAACCCTACGGTTTTTTTCGCATTTTTTGTCTTGTTCTCTTTCTCATTGTAAGCTCTACTTCTCTGCCAATTCTAATAGGCGCAGAGGTTTCTTTATGGATTTTGATAGAGCAAAGAAAGAGCTATTCAATGAGTATAAAATGATGAAAATCAAAGTAGCACCAGACTTTCATTTAAGCCACACAACATATTCTACTACCGCGTCAATTATTGTATTTTCCATTATTTTTCTAGATTTTATATGCACATCACAACCCTAAACTTTCTTTCAAATGGGATTTAAATTAGAATTTATGTTTTTAGCGTTGAAAACTGCATCCGATAGGCTAATCCAAATTTTTAAAAGTCATCCATAAGGAGAGATCAGTGGTCACTTTAGAATGTGTCCAGTACAATCAATACTTCCCACAACAGTCTTTTACATAACCTACAAGCGAACTTGCTTAGTTGAGATTGTGAGATAGTACTCAATTCAAAATATATCGCAGAGAAATGAGTTTTAGGAATTTTGACGCAACCCATTTTGAAAAATCTAGAACCGTCAATATTTTATAATTTTTTTTCGAGGATCCTGCAAAAATACATATCCAAAAATAGGTGACTTGTGGATTCAATATCTCATAAATGGCTTGATCGATTGAGTTGAAATTTTTTGCAGACATATAACTCAATGAGTTGTACTCAGAATAGTATTTTCAACTCACAACTATAAACTCGTCATTTTTTTATGACTCATCGAATATTGCAAAATTCATATTTTAAACAATCTTCGTCTCTTATAATTCATGATTGGAGCAAGATAGAATTGTGAAATATTCTCTAAAGTTAGCGCTTAGAGAGAGATATCTTCACTAAAAATTTTAGCATTACATACTCTTCATATGAATCACTAGAATGCTCTCAAATCTCGTTTTTTGTGATGAAAATTGTGATTTTTAGATAAGATTTTCCTCCAAACAATAGAGTAGATCGAGGATTCAGTTAGGAAAATTTGAAAAACGCATCGAAGATAGAGAACTCCATGGCAAGACTGTCCTAGACCGCAAAGAGACAGTACTCAGTAAAGCATATCTTTTTCAATCTAGAACTGCTTTCATATGCCTTTACCAAAATTGGATCATTCACATCATATTAAACCATGTGTCGTTAGTTGTGGATATGTTTCTGATGGGGCGCGCCAAGCTTATAATCTTTGAGGGATTTAATACAATGAGTTTCTCAGAAAGACTAGGTAACCGAAAAGAAGGATAAACAGATATAGATCATCATAGACAGGTGAAAAAGGTTTATTGGAGCTTTCTCTGTCTGTGAGATTCCTTATGAAAAGCCTCAGGCATATAGTTGGAAAACGGTGATTCATCCTCATTCTTCTCTTGATATCTTTCTCTTCTTTTTCTTCTATAGTCACTGTTATTACTGTATATCTTTTTTTCTTTTCTTCTCTCTTCTCTATAGTCTGTTGTCATATATATATACGTGATTTTAAGGACATTGGGTTAAGATAAATAAAATAAAATAAAAGCTTGTCGTTTACGAGCTAACATGTATGATAGAATATTTTAATGAATTAATTTTCATCTATTTTAGCCCTTTTATATGATGTTTTTTTGGTTAATAGTTCGACAATATATTAATGAAAAATGACTTGCTAATACAGAAGTAAATGAAGGTAATGATTTATTTGTTCATTTCATCAAATTTTGAAAATAAAAAAACAAAATCAAAGATAAGTTTTACTTTTTTTTTTGTTACAGTTATAGAATTAAGTAAGATGATTTTGATGAGGGAAATAAATCTATGCCTGTGTGTTTAAATAGTTTTTTTGAAATTGATTTTCCCTATTGAGACAATTTAATTAATTATTATTTCTTTTTTTGTTCTTGTAGCTCGTCGAAACAGTACACCAAATGATTCATATTCTCGTCAATTAGGTAGTTATTTGATTTTGGTTTTTTTCAAATTAAATTTAGTTTTTTTTTAAAGGACAATGGTTAATTAATTTATTAATAAAATATTGGATATTTGTATCATGTGGTATGCTCTTACTTGTTAGTATTCAAAATACTGTTGTGATCTATCGAATTATTTATATGGTATTTTATTTATTGTTTATTCTTTCATTTCAAGTATGATCTATATTCTTAGAGATGAATAAACAAATAATCATATTTATTGTTTTTTTTTTTATTAAATTAGATTTCATTTGGATTTTGGCGAAAAACAGCAGCAACATTTCATTTAATCATAGTTATTTATTCAATGTTAGTTTTAATTGGAATATATATTTATCAAGTAGAAAGATTATTTTAATTATTTTATGAAAAAAAAATTTTTGTTGTTCATATTTTTAGTTCGAAAAAGTACATGTATTTTTATCAAAAAAATTTAGTATACAATTGTAAGTTTTCTATATGAAATAATATAGATTTTCTTTTTTGTTTGTTTGTTTTTTCTTTGTAAGACTTGCATCAATTGGACTTGAAATTGTTCCATCAGATGTTTTAGCACTTAAATTACTTACATCAAGTACATTTCTAGTTGTTAATATAATGCAATTGTATTATTTTCATTCGGGTTGAATGAATTTAAATTCGATGCCAAGGTTATTTTATAATTGAGTCTATTGAAATGTTTACTTTGATATTATATTTAATTTATTTTTCTTATCAATAAATGCAAATACAAATTCATAGATGTCTTCCCATTGAAAAAAAAATCATGCTAGAATTTTGTTCACACTACTTGCAATTATGAATGATCACGTCAATATTTACTGTTATAAGTTTGATAGTAAAATTAACTCTTCTTTTTTTTTTTACCTAAACAATAGAGTTATCAAACATATGAACGAAGTATTAGTGAATTAAAAACAAGTAATGAATTTTCCAGAGAGAGAGAACATCAGAGGTCATGCAAGATGTATCAAGATCATAGAAAATTATATCGGATATTTCACTAGTACATAAATCGCTAAGTGCAAAACCAGGATAAAAAATGATTGATCCTGCTCACCACTAATATCAGCAGTGAAATAACAATCTATTGTTTGAATATTGTACTAGTGGCGATTTTTGTTCGATTGAAATTATTTTCGAAAGAATATCTCCATTGTTTTATGCGTGCATAAAATAAAAATTCTTTTCTCAAATTAACTATGACTACACTTTCAATATCTACTTTTTTAGTGAGAAAGATATTCAAGGTCCAGCGAATGGTACATTAAAAGATATTCATGCATATGCACAAGGTAAAATATTTTCTTAATTATTATTTTCATTATCAATGCTTACTGGTTTTTTAGAAAATACTGATCATGCCAATAGTTTTCATACTCAACAAATCTTACAATGTGAAGCTAAAACTTGGCAAGAAACATTATATAAATTTTATTTTCGTACTAATCGTCTCTATAAACAAATAAATTATGATGGTTGGCGTTTTGCTGAATTATATATTTTTAAATTAGTTCTACTTATAATGGTTCTTATATCTACACTTAAAGTAAATAAGAAATCCTTATTTTTTAAATGATAATAATATTCATGTGTTATTAGGTATGTGGATTTAATACAATATTAATTATTTTAGTAACAATTGGTTTAACATTCTTTCATCTTCGAAAATTAATAAATTTATTAACATTAAATACTACGGGTCTTTATATTCTTTTATCAATGTGTTATCAATTCGAAATAGGCAAACAACATATAATTGAAAAAAAGTTTTTTATTAAAAATTCTTCTCATGTATAGAATAAAATTAAATGATTTTAAGTTTTGTTTTTTTTTCTATCGAGAATATCATTTAGATTGATTCAAATATGAGTTTAATACCAAATGATACGGTTAAATGGTTTGGTCTTGAATCAACACCAAATATTGATCGATTTATTGGTGTAAGAAAAAGATAATCTTGTTTAAAAAGATAAAAGAAAAAAGTTTTGGAATTTTTTTTTTTTTAGCTTTATATATTATTAACAATCTGTTTAACATTTGATGCAATAGTACGATATCGACAAAAACATCATCGTTTATTATTATCAGTTCGTTTTAATGTTCATCTTGTTGAAAATCGTTTTCCAATTTTATTTCAACCATTTGCATTAAAAACTATAAATGATGATAATACATATGAATTTGATATCGTTAATTATCAACAAGCTGATCAAGGAATTTATGATTTTTTGAAATATTTAGCAAATTTTATTTTTTATAGATTTGGTTTAGAGGTAAATCAAAAAAAAAACAAATTTATTTATATAACAAAAAAAAGATTTTATCTTTTTCTTTTTTGTTTTAGATATGTTATATAACAACAGTTATTGTTGTTGGTATTCGTCTAGATATGATAGCTGTACTTTATTCTATGTGGTTGGGATTATTTTTAATATCTAGTAGATGTATTATTCAACGAATGTGGTCAATTTATATTTTGTTTTTAATTATTTCTTTTATTATTCAATATATGAGTGCCGTTGGAGCACCACCATTTCTTTGCATCAGTGAGTATTTTCAATTTTCCAGTAGAAGATCGAGATTTTTCATAACAAAGTATTAGTTTTATATGTCGGAATTATAAAGAAGATATTTATAGATTTCGCTTCGATATATCTCTATGATTACTGTAGATAGAGCCTGTCGGATCTGAGTCTAAAAAATTTTTTTACTGATTGAGTTCGGATGGACAGAAAGCTTTGATGCATAGAATAATATTTTTTGGAATTTTTGATTTTATTCAAAAAATAATAAAACTCTTCCTGACTATAGTATTTAAACCTAGCTACCATCATAAATCTACTAATCAAATAATATATTATCTGGTTCTACACAAGAATTGTAGGGTAAAAATGATTCTCACAATTACGTTTTAATGAATTTAAAGTTGTCTTGGTGTAGAATAGTAGCGTAACAAGGATTTTAACAGCAGAGGAAATAGAGCTTTCGGGTATAAAATTTTTGAACTCGCACCCGATTGAATCTGAAACTAACCCGACAGGTTTTAAGAAGCAATGAAGGAGTGAAAGCTCAGGCAGTCGAGTTTTGTCTAGAGTAGAAGCTTGTGATGAAGTATAATAACTGTGACTCGATTCAGCGGTGATTCAGCCTTGTATTGATTGTTCTACTAGTCCAGATATTACCATGGATCTTCCTATACTTACTAATCTTTACCAACTCTTATTTATTATCGGTTAAGTCTTTTTTTTTATTTATTGTAGAATGATAAATCTAACTAACGAGGAAATCTTTCCAACTGTCTAATCGCTTTCTCAACGAAATCTACGGAGTCAAAGGTTATCGACTATGCTGATTCCGAATATGAGTATGAGAAATATCCTTAGGCCTTGATAGAATGGTTTTCTAGGAAACCAGTATTCCAGAATACTAAATATTTTACCAAATGCTGTTTTCGATCTGCTCAGATTATAGAGCAGACCAAATTGCCTATGAAACAATAACTGTTTCTATTTCAGATCGATTTTATCTAAGAAATAAAGATATTTGAATTCATATAATCGATGCATACTAGAGGGCTGGACCATTTCCCCCTCTCAGAGAGAAACTGTTCCACTTCAAGGAGAAATGCTTAAACCACAAAAAGTCAAGCAGAAATCCTTTTCAACATCAAATCTTCCTTCCTGCCAAACGGACATTCTACTCTATATCGATTTTTTCTAGCAGAAATGATTAAAATACCAGGTGAAATGCTTCCTCCATTTCCTTCCTAATAAAGAGAAATCGAAATTATTCAAAGAGAAATCAATAATTAAAGCAACGCTTAAAATACCAAGTGAAATGGTTCATCCATTTCTCCACTAATAAGGAGAATAGGAAACTATTCAAAGAGAAATCATAATTTTCTCTTTTATCTTAAGGAGAGTTTCAAGCAGATATCGATTTTTCCTAGGAGAAACGATTAAAATACAATGTAAAATGGTTCATCCATTTCTCTACCAATAAGGAGAAATGGAAATTATTCAAAGTGAATTCAATCACTTTCTTTTTGTGTACTCAAAAAGTGAGTACACTCTAGAATCGGTCAGTATGTCCGGCCGTCCGTCCGGCCGTCCGGCCGGCCGGCCGTTTACACGATAACTTTCGAAAGGAGAGTCCGATCACGATGAAATTTTCTACACAGTTCAGTCTTTACAATATCTCGGTCGAGTTCGAAGATGAGAAGGATCGGCCGAGCCGTTCCTGAGTTATTGCAAAAATACCGATNCACACACACCCACACACCCCCACCCACGCCCACACCCACACCCACACACACACCCACACACACACCCATACCCACACCCCAAGTTGTAACCGATTTATATGGTCAGAAAGCGGAAAGTCTTGGCTTCAAAATAGTTCTAAAAAAACTTATTTTCATTGAATCAAAATTGTTGGAGAGAAAACTGATTTTCGTTCATAAAAAACGCCAAAAAGAACTGACCTTTGCTGTTGTTGCTTGAAAACTCCCATAGCGATGGCAGCAGAAAAGTTTGTAGTTTTACAGTAAGTAGGGTAGATATTAAGGAGAATTTTTTAAAAAATTATTAAAATTCATTGAGCAGAAGATGAGATATAAGCGTTTTCGTATTCGGAAGGCAACTGTACAATACGAGTACGGTTCATCCATATACATTTAGTTTGTTTCTTTAAGTATGACTCACAATAATTAAGGATTAGAAAAATAAGCAGAAAATATTCAAGGTAACTCTGCACTCATGACAGAAGAAAAGCAGCATCGTGGTAACAAAATCGAGCAATGGTTTTTGCTTTGTTGTGCATTTTCCCCTTATAAACGGCTTGGTCATGAGTGCATATGCATGTATGCTACAGTAATTGGATCGAAGTGATTTTGTTGCTTTTCACGCGATTTCCCTCACTAATAATGTGTCTCATATAAATGGTACTATAACAGAATAAAAACCATTGTCACATAGATAATTTTCTCATAAATCGGTGAGAAAAAAGATACTTAGATGAGTTAAATTAATTACTAATGCTAAAACGTTAATATTTATAATTATTAAAAATAAACCAATCTTTTATAAACATTACTATTCAACTTAAAGGGTTTATGATTTTTCGTACATTGACTGAATGAGCTTTTAATTGGTAGACATTTTCTTTTTTTGTCTGTTTTTGACAATGATTCAAACGGATTTATTCTCATATCACAAAAATATAGAAATAAACGAATATCAAAACATACATGGATATAATAATGTTGACAGTAATCAAAAGAAAAAGAATAATTACATTAGCATTATAAAGGTATCCTTTTTTCCTTTGTCCCATTTTTCATATGGTAGGCAATGCAATTAATGCATACATGCGCATCTACGGTGAACGTCAGATAAAAATCAAAATACGACCGTTAATAATACGAATATATCAATGAAGTATGATTTTTTGTTCATATGTAACTTATGATAATATATGCGTCTTATAGACGAGTTGTATAACTACTTCACTTTTGCATCGCACACTATTACAAAAACAAATTGAGGATAACGTTGTTACATTGTTGATTAATCAAAATACATATTCAAGCAAACAAGTCAAAAGACTTTGTACCACGATAAAGTAAATGTATACCTTTTTAATAATTTCATTTAATATTTAAAAATGAAATAATCCAAAAAGAATAAATATGATCTGCATTTATTTGAGAGCGATTGAATATTAAAATGAGAACAGTAGTAGTTGTTCCATTTCTACAACAAACTGGATTTTTATTGTATTACCGTTATCATTAAACTTTGATTTAAAATGTTTTTCAGTTTCTCATTTCCGTCTGTTTATTTGTTGTATCTGTTTTTCCTTAAAAACAAAGCACTTAAGTAAATCCTTATAGCATAACTTGCCAATTTGAGACAAAGAATAATGATACAACGACCTAGATTATATGTCGATGATAAATAGAAAAACTTCATTTTAATACATAGACTTGAACCAAAAACAATCACTAGTTTGGATTACGTCTGCATAATGAAATTCATTGTGAGTAGAAAAATATATTATAATAATATCACTATTTTGTAGATTGCGTTTAGTCAAGAAATACATTGTTATTAGAAAATTATTGAAAATAAAAATAAATTTACTTAAACAATTCAAGCTCATCAATAGAGATAACATTTCCATATACTTTTTGTATTGAAATTAATGCACAGTGCCTAGTTGTCAAAGTATGAAGTTGAAATATTATGAAATTTTTATTATAGTCATTACATTTCAATTTTCTAGAAATAGAGATTGACTGCCTTATCGAACATTGGGGACATATGAGACATATGAAAGATATCCTAGCATTTAATGAACTATTAAGATAATTGAATATTTTTAGCAAAAGGTGTATGCCAATTTGAATAGTTGAAATTTCATGCATCAAATTTCGTTGACTTTTTCAAATAGCGAACCAGTTATCTCTTAATTATAAAGGATGGGGTGTCGTTAATTCTGCATGTTTGACTCAAAGCTCGATATTATCTAGCTCTCATAGAATTTATATATCTCAAACTTGAAACTTGAATTGAATTGAAGAATAGTTAAAACTTGAAAAAAAAAGAACTGCAGTTTCCAAATTTTAACTATTCTAACGCAAGACATCTCTCGATGAGGGTTTCACGAAAACACACATCCACACACAGGATATCTGTCCCGTTGAATTTCGAAACTTGAAAATTGATATGTTGAAGCTTGAAACTTGAAACTTGAATTGAAAGTTGAAAGGCAAAGAGTAGTTGTTCAATTGAATTTAACTTTGAAGTTGGACACTACTGTAACATATTACAGGAAACACGTGCAGGTGATTCTAGAAAAATTACAGATAATATCTTCTGGTAGCGCTTCAAAATTTACAGATAGGATGTCCAGTTGTCTTTCAAAGAGTTGCCAGTATAATGCCGAGGTATTCCTCGAAAGACTATACACATCTAGGCTAACTATCAGAGTTATAACGTTCCAGTAGCATTGTTAGAAGGAGGGAAGAAAATAGATAGATCATAATAAAGTATGGATTCCAACTTGACTGACTCATTTTTTGTATATGAAATGAACCATGTTTCTTTGACTCTTCTTGTTGGTTCACTTTCTGCGACCTTCGAAAAGGGCGAGGGCCGATAAGGCCATTTTTCTGCCCCGAAAAAATCTTTCAGTCTTTTATATTAAAATCAAGTCAGCAACGACTCCTGATGATACTGCAAAGGTTTATTATGCAACATCTCTCCATCGATTTTTCGGCCCATACCTGTACTCCCCCACAGCAATGTTAAAAATAAGCTTTGGCCATCCCTGTGGGGGAGTACAGGTATGGGTCGAAAAATCGATGCAGAGATGTTGCAAAATAAACCTTTGCAGTATCATCAGGAGTCGCTGTTGACTTGATTTCAATAAAAAAAACTGAAATATTTTGGGGCAGAAAAATGGCCTTATCGGTCCTCGTCCTTTGGTATGAATTATGCAATACTGATAAGTGCTTACTTCATTCATACTCACAGGTTCTCTTAGAAGCCGTGTGAGAAGAGGTTTTTCAGACCAAAAAGTTACTTTAAAAAAATCAATAATAGTTCAACATCAATTGAATGGATTGAATTTTTCATTTAATTCGAAACAATATTCTATTTTGTTTAACTCTATCACAAATAAAGCTGTCGTACTTTCTTGCATATACTGTCTGAACAACAGGGACATTGACATAAAAAAATAGGAATCTAAAATAATTCAGTATGTTTTAGTGATATCAAAAGTAAAACACGAAAAATGTTTTATCAATGACGCAGAATTATGCTTTTGGACCAGATAAAACAACTTTCGTTTTTGCAACGCAGCATGCCCATCACACGATAGAGCAAAAGAAAAGAAAGATATAAGAAAGTAATGTGTTACTTGTTTGTCGCATTTCTAGATGGATTCGTCGACAAACGTCGTGAAGTTGGATTTCGCAAATAGTTCGATAAATCCAATTAACCAATCGATCAACAACAATGACTCTTCTCGCAGTGTAGCATCAGCAACAGGTATAGTAAAAAAGCTGCAGTTAGTAATTATATCTACTCACAGCTATAACTTCTGTCATGATACATTGCCAGAAGCTCAAAGAGAGACTAAGGTTATCATTAGATCAGCTCACCAGTGTAGAGTACAAAATAGATAATAACTTTCGACTTGATAACAACTTCATTTTGCAACATGTTCTATCTTCATCGAACTAATCGATTGAATTCATCAAAAGTAGTCTCGTGAATATGTTTGAAGAGAAACAACATACGAAATTATACTTGATGTTTACTAAGACTCGTACTATGGCTCATCGGTAAGTGGCGATGTATCATCGATGATCAATATAGTAGTTGTATTGTATTAGTTGGTCTCATCACTTAATACATTCTTTATTCAAGAGTGAGATGAATGTATGTTGAGAAAAATATGCTACGATACACTGCTGATTTAACTATTGGTAGTGTGAATAAATTACAAAAATTAAACCCTTTGTTAGACGGATGGCCTTCAGCAAAGACTATGGTCGTGTTTCTCGGCAGTTATTTATAAACCTCATGAAAGGTCTACCTCCGGTGGTACTCTCATTACTAGCTAAAGCTGTAATGTTTTGCAAAGCGATTTTAGACAGCTTTTTAGGAAAGAACGCTCTGTTTCTGTCTTGCTTTATTTCATTCTACGATTGAAAAGCTATCATACTGCGATGAAGCTACCAGAAACGACTAACCATTGCAATTTGTATTCGCTTTGTGATGCAAACCTTCGACATTTGTGCTAAGAATCTTTCGGTTTTTTCTACTAAGCGATTTCAGAAAATAACAACATATCATATGCATCTCTGATTGGTTTTATTATGTAGTCAGCGACAAAAATGATTATCCTCCTAACACTAATAATAAATGTTATCATCTCAATTTTTAACGTCCATGGAGTGTCATTGCCATCAGAGTAGACGTACTCATCAACGTAATATGTAACTTGTACTTGAGAAAGCTCAGTTGTAAATGAAACAGAAAAGGATGTTAAAGCATCAGTTGATAGAAACTGTGTTCAATTGAATCATATACTAACTACGAAGTATTATTGTTGCTTTTAGCATTTATTTATCTTGAAACGTCAAAGAGTATTTGACTTCGATTTTGGATATTACCAAGAAATAAGAAGATAGTATGATTACTATGCGAAAGTTTATCAATAGACGTAATATTTTTATGGTTTTTCCTGTAGTGAAATTAAATTTCAGAGAAAAAAGATATCAAGCCTTTGTTTCAGTTTTGAGAGATTCTCTAGAAAATAATTCGAGTTTCGAAATAATCAACTATCATCAGCATATCTAACATTTGAAGTCACTTCATCACAAATATTTTCAGTGAATTTTCTCTTGTCTATGTGCAACATCATCATTAATTAAACTTGGAGCATCTTCTTGTATTGGAAAACAGGAAAAGTACATTGTTATTTGTGGCAATGAAGTTGTGGTTTAATAGATGTAACATACTTCTCAGCTTCTACAAAACCCTATTGATCTAAGGTTAATTCCATTCATTCGATTGAGTAGCACAGCACAAGAAAGTTTCATTGTATTTTTTCTCGGACGGTGGACAAATGAGAAAACAATGAATAAAAAATTAACATATTTCAGTTATTAGATACATTTGATCAGTATTTATTTTCATTTAGTCTCGAAAGAACTTAATTCAAGAGAAAATAATGAATCAATCGATGCTACACAACACGAAAACCAAAGCGGTATTAAATCATCGCTATTTCGACCATTACGAAAGCTTTATATTCATTTGAGTAATTCTCTATTTCGTAAAATGTTATGGAATATTCTATTATTGGCATTGTCGTGGAGTCTCGGTCAAGGTATTTTTTTCATTCAAATAAGTATAACTACTCTAGCAGCTACAAGTTTTACCAACTGGTATCTGGCAACAATTCCTATTGGTTCTATGCTCTTTGTTGCCACTGTTTGGTCTGTATTTTTACCACGAGTCATTCTTCATTGTGGTTATCGACCTCCATTCTATTTCGGTGCTCTGATGGGTATGATTGGAGCTGGACTTTGTATTGTAGCAACATGGTTTAAACTCTATTGGTTACTAATAGTGAGTGCTACATTTATTGGTGGACAAGTACCATGTACATTCTACTATCGTCTGGCTGGATTACAATTTTCAACACAAGAATTTGCTTCAAAAGCCATTGCGATGGTCACTGCTGGCGGTTGCCTTTCTGCTTTTATTGGGTACGTTCATCAGTGTTATAAATATTATTTTATGAAACTTTTCACTTTATTTTGGAAGAATAATACTGAAAACATAGATGATAGTTCATAATTATATGTCGTAATCACTATTTTAAAACATGGTTGCTTACTTGAGAATATGAGATAGAAGTGCTACACAATTTCTCTTCTATTCATAAATATTATTTTTATGTTTTTGTAGACCAGAAATAGCCAAACTTATGATCAATGCACTTCCAAAGCAATACAGTGGTGCTTATTTAGCAGCATTGTGCGAATGTGCGGTACTGTTATTCATCATAAGAATAATCCAATTTCCAGATGTTAAAAGAACACACAATTCAATAGAATCGATTTCATTACCTACAAGCATGGACACAAATCTTAGTTCAAATGGTCGTTCAATCCTTACAATAGTTCGTCAACGAACATTTGTGATTGCTGCTTTTGGAGGTTTTGTTTCATGGTCAGCGATGGGTATTCAAATGTCATCTGCAGCGCTGGCAATGATTGGTTCTGGACATACTTTTACTCAAGTGATAACAGCTGTTGAGTATCATATATTGGGAATGTTTTTACCGTCATTTTTTACTGGAACTCTATGTAACTGGTTTGGAAGCCGACTGGTTATGCTCACTGGACTTTTGATCCAATTTGTGGGTACTTTTCTGTTTCAATGTGGTTTTGAAATTATCTATTTTGATATGGGTTTGATTATTGTTGGCATTGGATGGAATTTAGGTTATGTTGGATCATCAGTTCTATTCACAAAATCATACTGTCCAGAAGAAAAAATGAAAGCTCATTCGTTGTATGAAGCCATATTGATGTTTAGCATATCAATATCATTTTTTTCATCGGCATTTGCAGAACAATTTTTAGGATGGAAGACTTTAACTGGAATGTTAATTCGCATCTACATGGCTGCAGCTGTGCTCATAGTGGCTGTAGATACGGCATTTGTATTTTATAAGACTAAAAATATACGAATAGAAATAACATGTAATGACAAACAAGTAAAAACTCAAGAACTAAATATACAAGTTTGTTCAGAGTTACATGTTAGATAACATGTTAGAAATAGTTTATTTCATAACATTTTTCTACATTTATATTTCATAACGAAATACGATGGATATAGATATAGTAATTCATTCTATCTCGATTCATACTCGCATTATGACTAAACGATGAGGGGAAAAACAGCAAAGACTTCAGTCTTAAAGTCACATGAAGTTTTTGGGCTATAGTTTTTAATATAATTATGTTGAAATATCATGAATAGAAGCGGCACCAAAGTTAACCCTTTTACTTTGCTTTAGAACTTAATGTGAGATACTTTAATCTTTTAACATTAAAAGAAAACAAAGTTAAAGTAATTATCTTGTGTAATAACGAAAAATTTATGCACTTGAAAATATCGCTATCTTCGAAAGATAATTTCACCTGACGAAATTTTCCGTTATTCGATAGGTAACTTCTTAAATTTTGATTATTTTAAAGTTAAAGTGTATTAATTTAAAAAATAATATCAAATCAATTATTTATTTTACCAAACAAATCTGTAAATCGCGAACACTTCCAACATCATATCAGGTTTCAGTTGTTAATATTTCACTTGTACAAAAATCACGACGACTGTCAGTTGCTAATTTAAAAGTAGAATTAACGTTTTATCATACGCACATTAATGACTCACTATTTGCATTGTTTCGTATTTGTAATGAAACGTGATGAAATGTTTGTTTTACTAAAGATTCATGATCAACTATTGTACATCGAACAAATTGCGTTATGAATCAAAAAAAAAATTTTTATGTTTATCGATAGTCAAATAATTTATATGACAAAATGACATACCACATATTGTCCTTGGAATAACGATGAAATAGTATTTTTCATTTTTTAACTTCAATTTATCAAGTACCTACAAAACAAAATGACAATAAAGCGACCTGATATTCTTCTCCAGCATATCACTGGACAAAACTCTTGTATATGATGTTGACAAAATTCATTTGGTTTGTTTCATCCAAAAAAAAATACATTAAGCTGTTTTTATGAATTCTTTAAAAAGAAACTAAAGTATACTCAAATGAACGTATAAATTTATTTGTATTAACTGGTCGATTAGTAAATTGTAGATTATAAGAAATTTTTTGTAAGGCAAGTGGAACACAATGTACTTGATCTTCACTATCCGTTGACAGTGCATATAGAGCTTAAATACAAACAAATTGTCAATATTAATTATAATAATAATTTAAACTAGACAAATTTTTCGAGTTTAAATGAAAGAAATCTCTCTGAATTGAATGAGCAATCTAAACCATTTAAGATGAAATTTAACAAACGCTTCGTAGTTTTTTAGTAAAATAAATCATTTGTACAAGTAGATTCATGTCACAATTTGCATCAATATTTCTCAAACCAACAAAATTACAATATCTTTCGGAACCCCTCTACATTTAAATATATTCAGGTCGTTTTTACAAAAGAAAAAGAAAAACACTTCTCAGCTTACTCTACACTACGTGAAGCTTCAGCACGAATTTTTGCTTCGATTAGAAGTATATTATATTACTCATGTATGAATTCATTATACATTTCCTAATATTCACAATATACATTTACTTTCTACAAAATTATTATTTTGATCAATAGCATGTGAAAGAGTTAGTTCAACTTTAGTAGATATAGACCAGCCAGATAGAAACTTTTCTAGTTTACATTACAAAAAAACATCTAAAATCTCCACTATCATTATGACAACAATAAAACTTTAGTTTAGAAAATGCCAATATAGTTGAGAGAAATCTACGAATTATTTATTGATCACGTATTAATTGACCATATCGTAGTCGTGATGGTGTAGTTATATGAAAACGAATTGAGCAACCATTATGAAATACTATTTAGTAAAAAACACGTTAAAATGAGATTGTTTTGTTATTTCGTATGATTGCAGTTGTTAGTATATTTTCCATTGTAAAAATTGACATAAATAATTGAATCATTAGAAAAATCTTCAGATTCAGCTTTGGTTGCTTCTTCATCATCTTTTTTCTTCTCTTCAAATCTTTTAGATTGAATCATGCATGCCAAAGCTTTTATTCATTTGATTGTTTGGTTTATATGAGTTATCACGATCGGATAATAATAGAGGTAACTGGTACGTGTGGAAGAGCAGAGTCAAAAAAACGACAAATTTTCGATTCGAAATAGTGTTTTTCTATTCTGTTTGATTTTATGAAATATTTTTTATGATGATTCTTTGTAGAAACTCAGACTTTCACAGTATGTGTGCGTTTGAATTCAATCATCGTGTTTATTATTGAAAATAAAGTTGGTTTCTGTGAAGTATTTTCATTTGGTTGAACTAAGTTTCAGCACCAAAAAAGTGTTGAGATGCTAGACGTTCCAAATCTGCACCTCCTCCCTTGACAATGAATAATATTGAGTAAATCTAATGAAAACTTCGTGTATGAAGAGAATTGAACTTATTATCAATAAGAAAGTAATATTATTGAATATAATATTTCGAAAGTTATTGCCCATCGTTTTTAGACGATCAAAGACGAATGGATATAAAGAAAAGCATGAATTATAGTACAGCCAGATTTGCAATAATCTATAAAACAACTCAGCTGTCCATATTTAAGATTAGTAAAAGTTCGTCGAATATCGTCATTTAATGAAGATAAAAACAGTTGTTCCACACGAATTTCGGTACTAATATAAAAGGCTAATGTGCGAAATTATTAAAAATGAATAACAATGTCATTTTGAGGTTGAATGCCATCGATATATGTAACTTGATTGTATATACAAAAACATATAAGGTTAACTTCTCAAAATTACACATCCGACGAAGCAGAGGAACAATTTAAGTGTCATATGCATAACTTAAACGAATAATTTTCAATGAGAAATATTTCATACTGAGGAGATCATCATATTGAACAATCAAAACAATACATGATGTACGTAAATCAATAAGTTTCAGATAAAATCCTTATTATGAAATATTCTTCAGGTAGCCAAAAATGAAACCATTGGCTTCATTTGTAAATTTTCGATTAGATACATGAATTGCAGTATAAATATGATTCTCAATTATAGATTTTACAAACTACTAAAATTTGTTAATCTTAATTAATTTCGGTTTATTTTCAAATTGATTGTTTAAGTAAAAATAATTCTTATTCATGTATTGATCAATTAGATGAATACACTCTTTTTCATCTGTGTAGTAAATTTTATATTAATTATTCAAGTATTTTTATATATTCTAGTATTGATTTTAATGATGAATATTATATTAATAATCAACATACATCAAACCATCAATGATTAACATCTCAGTGAAGATAATTGAACTCAATAGAAATAGATTAATATTCTTTAGTAGAGTGTGGGTGTGGGTGTGAATGACTGGAACCCAAGTGAATGGATCAACAATCACACCCAGATCCACCCACCCACACTCACCCATCTATTTTTTATTCTGACGACGGTGAATCAGCTAATTGACTTATACAACCAGCTACGATTCAGATAGCTTTAGACCTGCTGCAACTCTTGAAGTATTTTCCCTGTTATTTTATTTCATCTGTTGACCAATACGATTGCATCAACGATATGAACTTTTAGGTATGAATGTCAGTACAGAATATGGAGACAACAACTTTGCCTGATGTTGTAATGGCGAGAGCTGTAGGTTCGTGCCAGACTGCACCGCGACAAAGATTTCACTGGAAACTTTGACGATAACCGGTAGTAGCGTAGACACGACGCTGCTCAACGCTTGTAAGAGATATTCATAGAAAAACTGTCCCATTGAGTATAGCGCACACCCGAGCGGATGAAAAACGAATTGATATAGTCTATCACAAAGCATTCGTGCAACGTACAAAGCCAATCTACTAACTGGTTTTAACATCTCACAATAGATATATGGACTAATCGTAAGAATCGCCCGACAGAAAGACAACAGAGCCTATCCAGAAAAGAACGCATAGCCATCACAAAACGAACCTGTCATACACACCACGCAGGTAGGCACATGAAGAACAAGTTGTCGTAGATAATAATCAATTGTTCGCATGCTGTCTTTTACCCCTCTGTATAATGGTGTTAGGAACTCAGTGTAAAGGAACGAGCCGATCTTGACAATACTCTGATAGAATGGCAACAGTGGATCAATAAAAATGAATATCCATAATGGGTATAGAATGTTTTGCCATGTCCATATGCATGCTGATTGAAATCTACGAAGTAGCAATCTGAGAGCGCTGCGGAGTATGATATAAAGCTCGTTGATCCATGCAGGAGTCGATGTAATTAGGGGTGGCATATTTACTTTACTTTTTATTTAGGTAACTGTAGTAAAGTAACTACTTTAGTTACTATTAGTTACTTTTGTAAAGTAACTACTTTTTTATGTAGTTATATTGAACCAGTAACTAAAGTAGTTACCTAGTTAGCACTACGGTAAAGATAAAATTTCATTCTATAACAGGACTGGAAGGATAATTTAGTTATTATTAGGTCGCCTAAAGAACGGTTGTAGACAAAATCAGTATACTTCAGGTTTCTAAAATTTTGATTTGGAAATTTTGTTCAACCTACATCGATAGAAATTTTATTTTAAAATCGAATTGAACAAAATTTACAGATTTTCCTAGATTTTTTCAATCCAATTTAGTTCTTGAGTGTCTTAAAGTATTTATGAGTCCAACATAACTAAACTCATGAATAGGGAACTGCTTTCAGCTCCATTGACACTAAGTCATACATGAGCATACT
>CAJNSZ010001340.1:0-29406 GCA_905329745.1 Rotaria sp. Silwood2 | reverse complement strand
AAATAAAAATTACAAGTGATAAAATCGAAAAATTTAAAGAGAACGAAGGTAAACTTGTTTCAATGAATGGATTTTTGACAACAACTACTCTTCGTTCAACTGCATTGAAGCAAGCAATGAAACCTTTGAAACAAACTGATCTGATTCCTGTTCTCCTAGAACTTCAATTCAATCTACAACATCTCGGCAACCGTGTCATTGTTGCTGAAACTTCTCAATACAATGAAATTTCATGTGAAGAACAGGAAGATATTATCTGCAATTCAAATGTCACTTTTCGATTGGAAAGTGTCATAATGAATGAACAAATGTATTTGATTAAAATTAGTGCATCAAATGAAGGTCACCTTATTCAAGAAAAATATATTAAAGACTCACATCGTCAAATGGAAGATATAAGTATTAGAATTCTCTTTGGACGATTGATGTGTGATATGGGTCAATGGGATCAATCACAACATTTCTTCGAAAATTTATTGAATAATTTGAATTACTACAATGAAGACCTTGCAAAGATTGAACGTAGTCTGGATGAAGTTCTTCAATGGAAAGAAGCACAGAAATATTATGATCGTGCTTATAATCGAATAATGAATACAAAATCAATAAGGATTAAGGATTTAGCTTATATACTCTTCGATATTGGCGAGCTACTCCATCTGCAAGGGAGATATGAGGAAGCGCGTGAATATTTTGAATGAACATTTGTCATGAGAAAGGAATATTATTCTTCTACCAAGATTGATAGATCTCATCTACTGAATCACCAACGCAGTAATATACTGAGTCGAGTTCGTGCGTCTTTCCGATCTATTCTATTGAATTCATGTGGGTTATTTCAACCACGTTCTCGAACGCTTGAAACAAGAAAATTACGAAAAACTTTTCATTGTTTTCGTTCGAAAAATGCGAGAAATAGTATGAAGTCTGTTGACAAACAATTGAGCAAAATTCAGTTACAAGAAATATGTCAAAATGTACAAGAAACCAGTTGGTTACAACTGAACGAGATTCACGTTAATGGTTATTTAGTTATTGCTTTAAGTCTCCGTAGCTTCGAAAAAATTCTCTTACAACAAGCCAAGTATGATGAAGCACTTATTTTTCATCAACAAGCACTGAAAATGCTCAAAGAGTATTATCAATTTCCCCATATTGATATCGCCATTAGTCTTATGTGCATTAGCAACGTTTTAATTTGTCAAGAAATGTATGATAAAGCTCTGGATTTCTGTCAACGAGCGATATCAATCTATACAAGATATTATCCAAACGGACATGTATACATCGCATCCATTTTCAACTAGATCGGTTACATTTTCAGTTGCGAAGAAAACTATGAAGAAGCTCTGAAGATTTATGAGCGGGCATTATCAATGCTACAAAAATATTATCCATCCGGTCATGTTGATATAGCACATAGTCTTTGTGGAATAGAACGTACTCACTATGGACAAGGAAAGTATGATAAAGCCCTTGCGTTTCAGGAACAAGCGCTGAAAATTCAACAGAGATATTATTTTCCTGGTCATGACGATATTATTTGTACTCTAAGCCACATTGGTTGTATACGTAACGAACAAGGAGCGTATAATGAAGCTCTTGATTTTCATCGACGGGCACTAACACTTCAAGAGAAATATTATCCATCTTATTCTGCAGGCATCGCTGACATTCTCAATCACATTTGTGATGTACTATTTAGTCAATCAAAATATAATGAAGCTCTTTCTTATTGTTAACGAGCATTAACGATACAAGAAAGCTGTTATCCTTCAGGTAATGCCTCAATGGCCTCTATTCTCCATAATATTGGTAACATCCTAAATATGCAAGGAAAGTACAATAAAGCTATTGATTTCTAGGAACGAGCACTGGAAATACAAAAGAAATGCTATCCAAATTGCCATGTCAACATTGCGGTAACTCATATTCTTATGGGCATAATATTTCATCGACAACAAAAATTCGAGAAAGCGATAGAATATCATGAAAAAGCATTAGCACTTCAAGAGAAATTTTATCCAAATGGTCATGTAAATATTGCCATAACTCGTATGAGCTTTGGCAATAGAACAATTCGATAAAGCAATTGAATATTATCAAAAAGCATTAGAAATTCAGAAGGAATATTATCCATTCGTCAGTATTATTATGATTGATACTATTAATTGTATCGGTCATGTTTTGCATGACGAAGAAAAGTACGATACAGCCATTGACTATTATCGACGTGTACTTTCAATTCAGGAAAACTTTTATCTTAATGATCACATCGAAACTTTTCATACTTTAAAACTCATTGATGATACTTTATATAAACAAAAGAAGTATGATGAAGCTCTTCAAAATCATCAAAAAGCCTTAACTATTCAAGAAAGACATAGCAATACTGCTTATACCGACATTACGAATAGTTTGAACTCTATTGGTAATATCCTATATAGCCAAGAGAAATATGATGAAGCCATTGATTTCTATCAACGATCATTAGTCTTTCGAGAGAACCTCCAGCGATTGGGTTATGTTGGCATCATTACCGTTCTTGGCAATATTGCTAATGCCCTATATAGGCAGAGAAAGTACGATGAAGCTCTTGACATCTATCAACGAATACTGATGATTCATGAGAAATTTGATGCAACTAATCATGTTGGCATTGTTGATACCCTAATAAGCATCTCAAATACTCTAAGAGACCAGGAAAAGTATAATGAAGCTATAGAAACCCAACAACGAGTATTGATGATACAAGAACAACATTATCCTTCTAATTATGTGTATATTGCTTATAGTTTTAGCAACATTGCTCACATTCTTACTTTACAAAGAAAATATGATGAAGCTATCGGCTTCTATCAACGAGCATTAGCAATCTATGAAAAAGCTTGTCCGTCAAATCTTATCGATACTACTAATGGTCTCATCAATATTACAGATGTTCTTACCAAACAAGGAAAGTATGCAGAAGCGATTGAATTCCAACAGAGAGCATTAACGATTCGAGAAGAAAGTTATCCCTGTTGTCATGAGAGAATTGCGGATAGCTTGAATCGCATTGGTCACATTCGAATGTATCACAGAGAATACAATCTGGCACTCAGCTGTTATCAACGAGCTCTAACTATTCTTGAGCACTGCTATCCATCTGGTCATGTTGATATTGCTGAAAGTTTGGAATTTATTGGTATGACCCTAAAAGTGCAAGCAAAATATGATGAAGCTCTTGATTATTATTATCGAGCACTACCACTTTACAAACAGTTTTCATCCAACTATTTGAATAGTGTTGTATGTCTGTGCAATATAACTCAAACTTTAAGACACCAAAGAAAATATGATGAGGCAATTGACTTTCAAAAACAGGCATTGATAATTCTCAAAAGCAACTCGCCTACTGATCAATTTAGAATTGCTCGTAGTCTCAAGAACATCGGTTGTACATTATTCGAGCAAAAAAAATATAATGAATCTCTTGACTTTTATCAACAAGCATTAATTATTTCTGAAAAATATTTTCCTAATGATCATAATGAAATTGCTGAATGTTTATTCTGGATCGCTACTAACTTTAATAGAAAATTTCAGTTCGATCTTGCTATTGATCATTTAAAAAGATGTTTATTAATTAAGGAAACCAGCACATCTCCAAAAGATCTCTCCATTACTACCATATTGAAGTGTTTGTCACAAGTACTAAGCACGAAAGGTCAACCTGAACTCGCTCTTATATATGAACAAAGGTATCTTTAATTCATTACAAAGTGCTACCGCCCGATGATGAAAATATTGGCCATAGTTTTTCACAGATGGGTAAAATTTACGAAAATCTTCATAAATCTACATTGGCACTTGATTACTATCAACAAGCATTAGCTATCTATAGGAAATGTCTACATCCCGAACATGATGATCTATGGGAAATGAAATGAAATATTGAACGTCTTTCGGAAGAACTTGGAATAGAACTCGATTTATCAGATTAAGTTTTCAACTGTACTCTTTTTCAATTAAATATTATTATTATCAAAGTAAACTATCGATAGAAATATCTTGATAAGAATACATAGGATTATTTTAACTAAGTACATTTTTAGCTAGATGAGAAACAATTACTTCAGATGAAAGTATTTGTAATAGATCTTGTAGGGATAGGATGTGGTTGATTTCTTCATTAACACTTACACATACACCTATACCGTCTATTCTTCCGATGTAACATTTGTGTATCAATAATATTTACAAACTTTTATTCTGTGTTCTGTGTTTATGCAAACAGGAATATATCGCATTGGAAACGGTACTGATATGACTTAATTTATATTTAAAAATGAAAATATATTTGATTCATAAAAACATGAATAGTTCATTGACTATTGCAATGATTTGAAGCGGAAATTTAAAATTATTGTAAACATACTCAAAACTCGGTTAACCCATGAAAAATTTTGTGAACAATGTTCATTAAAATAAATTTTATAAGAATAATCTATTTTCACTTAGTACTATTCTCATGCGAATATCATCGATTCTATTATCAAAAATAGCAATATGTTGTGTTCTATTGAAAATTCGTATTTGTTGATATATCTCCGAATTCAAATAGCATCGATAGTACATTGTTAGCATTGTATAACTAATCAATATAAAGAAAGTAATATATCAAATAGAGATTATTTCATTCATATTTTTCTTAGTTTAATATACATATTTCCCTCATTGTCATCAGTGAAACAAAAAGTAATTTTGTGACGATTGATTTGCTTTCAACTGAAATGTGTATGTCGCACGTGAATATATCGTACTCAATAATATATATTTATCTAGCAATGAAAAAAGGCAATGTAGAGAAAGTAAACAATATATTCGGATGAATTTGCATTGTCCATTCAAGTGATAAAAATTATTAAAAATCATGTCTATCAATGACATGAATGAATGTCTTATGCAGTCAGTTTATTAAGCATTGTTACATTCGCAATGCCGATGATATGTCTCGGAATCAATTTTTGTTGACTTACGATGAAAATTATGATCATAGAAGAAATATTTACACCGTGCGTAGCAAAAAACTGAACGTCTTCTTTTTAATATCAAATGATGCGTTGATCAATTAGCAAAGTTTATGCAAACATCACCTAAATGAAACATAATTGATCATACTATCGTGTCTTGTATTAACACAAATTATGAATGTTTCTTTCTTTGATAAACATCCAAGTGATGATACACCACATCCCATCCGTACTCATATTTACTCGAATAAGTGATTTTGATATCAATATCATCTGGAGACAATGAAACATGTCACAATAACGAGGTATAGTTTCTGATATTAACATTAAGTGATTAATTAAATTATTATCATTCAAATGATAAGATAAAGAAATTATATTTAATAAAAAACTACAATTACTTCAAGTCATAAACAAATGGGTGAAATACTTTGCAAATAATTTCATCTTATAATGATATCATTATTTCCTATTCTTCCTTTTCTCTCCTATATAAACATATGCCATATCCCTCTTGATCAAAATAAACGGCACATCTTATGTTTTCTTGAATTTCTTCACTCTAATAGTACTGTTCGGTCTCATATTCATACTACTAGTGCATCCTTTATAACTTTATCTATTCACAAAATTTTAGCTGTTTCAATCGAGAATTAGTTAAGAAAATCTCTAATTTCTCGTATTTATTCTGAATCTGTAACTTTTATGTATCTTAGTAGTTTTTCGAACGTGTGTTCCAGATAAGAATAACTATGTTGATGTCCAAATATCGTTTGACAAACAAAACGACCATATCTAATTCAAATATTGATGTTACTATTTTGGCAAGTAACGGATATTAATAATTCTCCTCGTGGCAATCATTTTATTAGTTGTTTACTATTCGAAGCAATGTGTAGAGGTAATACTGCAGTTAGATATCGTTGTTTGGGTAGTGAAATGATATTTGGGTATCAGTAAAGATGATCTTATCTGAAAACCACGTTCAAGAAAACTACTAAGATACATAAAACTTATGAATTCAGAAGAAAACGAGAAATTAGAGAATTTCTCAACTAATTCTCGATGTGAATAGCTGAAATTTTCGAGTAGATGAAGTAATGCAAGATGCAATAGCAGTATAATTGTAAAACCGAACGGTACTATTATAGAAAAGAAATTCACAAAAAAAATAATGTGCTGTTTATTTTGACCTGGAGGATATACATATATATTCATCCTTGTCTACACATTATTAATTAATGAACTAACATGTATTATTTTTAGAACTGTTCGTGCATATCAGTAAATATTTATGTTTGTTGTACGATGTATTTTCGCTCAATTAAAGATATATTTAAATAATTGTAGCTTTGCAAAACAGATTCTTGTTAACTAAACATTCAGCTATATAAATATATCTTCATAGTTACTGAGTTCTGGTATAGCTATTTCAAACTTTTATCATTATTTAAAAGGTAAAATTTTTACAGCACTGCAGTAGTTATTTAACTGAACTGCTTGTTTTAGATATTGTCGTATATGCATATGATTACAGTTGTTTAAAAAATATAGCATAGATATTTAAAAACAAAGTAAATATGTCTTAAACTATATAAGTGTCTGCTTTGTTTCTAACAGAGTTTTGCATCTTGTTTCATCTTGTTGTGTGACTGAACGTTTGAAAATCATACGTCTTTTTTTCTGATCGATGACTATGATATCTTTGAAATAGTTTTAGTAATTTATATTTTATTCGTTTTCTGTAACTGACAAGATGAGCGAAGTTCATAAACGAAATGTTGCTACACAAGCAATGTGTATTGTAGTTAATTCCATGAAAGATGCTCCCATGACAGATACTCTCGTGATGCTAACTCCTGTGACATTTACTTTCCAGCAATAGTTATTGTGCAACAGCGTATATGATTCATACAAATATATAGGGTGCGACATATGATGTAGGAATCATTGAAGAATGGCGTATCATCTTTTCGATCACAAACAAACCGAAACATGCACGTAACTCGCTTGGCGTGAATACTCTAAAAGAGGGATAAACACAAAAATACTCCCAAAACATTCTATCGTTATAGATGTCGTACAAATGAGAATTCGAATATATGAACAATTGAATATTTGAGCTGTAGTTCAATAATTGAAGTCAGGTTTCAAGTTTGATACTACTCGTGATAACATTTATTACTTGAGTAATGTAAATGTATATTACTGTATGGACTTTCGGGTAATCAGCTGGAGACTTTTTAGATGTATGTGTCTATTTTCTCTGGAATATCTCTGCCTCTAGGCTATCTTTTAATATGATATACTGTCTAGCAACACATTCAATAGCTTGATATTGTTCCTATAAGTATGATAAGCTGTAACTCTGAAAAGAAGACAAGTCTATCCCAGAATTCTTTCATTCAACGGCTTCAGCTTCTTAGATATATTGACTAATCACATACTAGTCATAAGAGTAGGTGTATGACACAACATGTACAGCATGCTATTGGAAGATTGTTCTAAGAATGAATGTCGATAAAAGTGACTACTCAACCATGGTTCTTATTGTCACGTCTTGGTATCAGGCCCGATTACAAAGGAAACAAGAGATAGAGAATCTAGTTTATTCGTAAACAAATATAACTGACCTAACATGAATGATTTTCCTTTATATATATATACAAGATTAGACTGGGAATATTCCAACATGAGTTGGGAAAAACATATAAAGAAAAGGAGAAATGAAACTAGGAATTTTCCAATATATCTGTCCAGTGACTATAGGGAAAATTCCACGAGTCACTATATCACACTTATCATTAGCTTAGTTATGATACCAAAATAATTAGCAATTAGGTTTTGAAAAGAACACATATACACATAAAGATTACTGAATAGACAAGAATATTTATTAATGAATTTTATTAAAGATAAATTATATGTCACACGTCTTATCTGTAATGGCATTCATTTCCATTTCGTCATTTTCCCGAATTAGTACCAATACATTGGCTAGTATTGCTGCGCCTCCTTCTGTAATTCCTGTTGATTGATCCGATCTCTCTCGAACAGTAAAATTTAATTGAAAGTGAGTCGATGTATTAGCATAAAGCATTGGAATCCATACAACTGATGTTTTGGCGAAACATGCACAAACGAAAACTGTCATTGGTGGTATAGCATAATCTTTACCTCGAAATGCCGAAAGAAAAAATGTTATTGCATAAGGAGTCCATGTGAAAATAAATCCAATAGTTGTAATTACAACAACTATGTGAAAAAATAAAAATATTATGAAAAATGAGTTAAAAAGAAAACTACTAATATTTTCACGAAATAATGCAATTTAATAACAATAAATACATACTTTTAAGAATGCGTCGTTCCATTTCAACTCGTTTTCGAGTAAATGCTGTTTGAAAACCATTTGTTATTCTAACGTTCATTCGTTTAAGTCCAAGCCAAGTCATTGTATTTGCAGTAATGAGAATTAGAAGCGGAATGCAATAGACAACAATGAAAAGAAAACCAATAAATGTAATATAAGAAGTACGTCGATCGTACCAATTTATACAACAAGAAGTACGAGTTCCCTAAAAACATATAGACATCTATTGTATTTTATAATGAATATAATTTAAATTCATTAAAACAAAAAAACACTAATGAATGGTTACCTCCATTGTATATTCATTCCATCCCATAACCGGAAGCATAGTCCAAATAAAAGAAATAAGTACTAGAAGACTGGAAATAGTAACACAATTTTTCACCTAGAATTATTTTACTATTATTATTTTCTTTTTCTTGTCAACAACTATTATTTACGTACAGTGACATTTTTAGCTTGAAATGGTCGAACAATAATATAAAGTCGACTAAGACTTGCTGCACAGAGTAAATAAGCACTTGAACATCCATAAAAATATGCAATAATAGCACTTAATTGACAACCAAGACGTTGATATAACCATTGACAATAAATTGAAGATGTGCCTGTCAGTGGAAAAATTGTGCATGAAGCAAAAAGACCTATACCCGTAATAAACATAACGAATATGTTTGGTGGTGAACGAAGAGTTTTGTATCGTACAAAACTGTAAAATAAAGCTCCATTAAAAACAGTACCAATCACTGCAGCAATACATAAAAATATGCCAACAATACGAATCGGATTACAATCAACTGGTGTTGGACGACTCCAAAATAAAGGATCATCACGAGACATATGTTCATCAATAATTGAAGAATAATTAAACGACATTGTTAATATTCTCTTTGAATCAAATACAATGATTATATGTGTAAATCTACTTTTCTTTTATATTCAAACAGATGAACACAGAAGAAGACTTAAATATATTTTTTATATCTAAAAGAAAAAACGTTTCTATTCAATAATTCTTTCTTCCAAGAGCAATCTATTACTTTGGTTTTAAAATTCTTTAAATTATTCATACATGTAACAAGTCTTTTTTTAGAAATGAAATGGTTTCAAATCAAACTTCAAGCAATTGACAAAGAAATGCAACGTAATATCATCATGGAGTAGGAAATAAGGCTCAACTTTTTTTATCTTAGTAAAACTTTGATAGTATCATCTATTACATAAACAAAAAGCTTTTCGATAGTCTCATGAGAGATCAAAATTTGAAACTCACAAACTGCGATAGTTATATTTTCATTTAGTATATTTTCTTCGAAAATCTGCTTCTGAAAACAGACTCTATCTAATTTCATTTTTTCTATTTGTTTTTTCTTTTGTTTTAAATATTCTCTATTGTTGAAAAATCTCAATATTAGTTTCTTTTATTCATACATATTAAATTGTTCAATTCTCAAATGTTATTTACAATAAACGGACACATCGTAGTGAAACAATGAATATTCTCTTGTTTGATGATTTTACGTGTGTTCTTTTAAAATAACCAACCAATTTAAGTTTTCAGTGAATATTTCTTTATCAATATCTGTTTGTCCAAAATGTCCGTGCACTAACAAATATTGAATTCATTCAAATGCTTTTCATTGGATACGCAGTTTGTGTGATTTTTGGCAATGAATAATTGCTAGTGAAGATGATTCTATTAAATAAATGCAATATTTGTTAGCGTGCAATATCATAGAATACAACTTGGATGGATTTTCCGGATGATCAAATATCTTCCTGACTAACCACCTGCTTAAACTCGTAGAAAAAAACCTTCGTGTTTCCTTCCTTTAATCTATATTGCATGTCTTTGGTTTCTAGTGAATGCTCATTACAAAATGTCTTAAGTACTTGATTTTGAGTATAATTAAGTCTAGTTAGGATTTGTTTCAATTGAGAAATAAACTTCTTTCTACGCAAAGTCAGTTTCATTTTCGATTTCTTGATGATTTGACAATATCTATTTTTAATCTACTAATTTTTTACTTGCTTAAAGTTTATTTAAATCTCTAAGCCCAACAATAGATTGTCAATTGGATAGTAAAGAGTTACTCATTTGAGATAATAGTCATTAGTATTGAAAGACGCTCATGCATCATTGAAGAAATTTCTAATCAGTCTTAAATATACTAAAATAAAGTGCTTAAATTATTCTTGTAAGAAATGTTTACCTAATACCAAACGAATGCAATATAAAAACAAAGTCTTTTATAATAATCTAGTACAGGAGAAAAATGTACAACATGGCATAAATACCTGTATTTTTTGATTAAACAATAATTTTATTAGATAATTTCTATTAATATTATGTTTTCATAGTGTAGATTATTTTTTTAAATATTATGTACTTGGTCTTTGTTAAAGGACATACTTATATAATGAACTAAAATAAGTTCAATATACAATTTCAAGTTCACTTGAATTTCTCGACTATCTTTACAATGATAAATAGGGAGCTCAAATATCTATTCTTCAACACTAATGTTAGATTGTGTTTCATAAAAGAACAAAGAAAAAAGATTTCTTTTTCTACTTGGGATATAAATATTTAACTTTGTCTAATATGAGTATTACGCCTACATCATTGTTTTCGGATACTTTTTCTTCTCGTCCTTATCTTCTTTTATTACAAACATTTGAAGAATAGAAAATTCAGTCAAATGTAAAAATGGATTTGTATATGAAGAAATACTTCTAGATATATTCTGGAAGAGAAGAAAAGTAATTTGGAAGATAAAAATAATATAGAGGAGGTAGTTTATATATATCTATAATATTAAAACAAATAAGACTAAAAGACAAAAAATGATAATGTGCTACTTTTTTGTGTATTTCTTTTTAGAGGAATACCGAAGCGAATAAATAACATACTAAAGAATTTTGTATCCAAAAACCTTAGTCAAATTTTAAATTTACTTTGCAGTTTTTTTTTAATATTTAGTTGCTCTTTCGCTACCAGTGGTTATCTCGCTTGGGATTATTCGATTGCATGTCATATTATTATGTTAGAATTTTCAATTTAGAAAATAAAAATCATTAAAAACTGTTCAGAAGCGCGATTTTTCGAGAGTTCAACATTAGTTTTCGTAATACTTCCTTAATTATCCGATTTTAACCGTTGACAATTTTGAATTTTGAATATAAACAATGACAATAACATTTGTATGGAAAAACCATCGCAATATGTACTTTTCAAGAGGTAACATAATTATCAATTATTGTTCTAAGTATAACACTAAAATAATCTTAAAAATGCATCTTATTTAGACTTTTGTGTCAGACAGAATACGCATGAACACACTCACAAAACTAACTGTTTTCAAGCATTTCCGTGTCTACATATATATTCAATAAAGCAGAAATTAACCTTCTTGGTATCACCACACTATTCAACGATTTTACTAAGAATTTTGGCAGATAAACTGTGAAAAGATGTTTACAATAAAAATTTCATCGATAAACATATTCAAATACAGCTTTAACCGTTTAGGAAGTGGGTGTGTGTGTGGGATGTGGGTATGAGTGTGTGGGTGTGGGTGTGGGTGTGGGCGGGTGTTAATTCTCTCTTGACCGATATCCACACCCACACCCACACCCACACCCACCCACCCCTACCCACATCCACCCACACCCATCTCGAGAATCCTACGAAAAAGTATTCAATGAACATTTAAATACCATAGAATATCCTTGTACACATTTATCCGTACCTTATGGAGCATTTCTAAATGTATCATTCGTATTACACCAAGTGTGTTCGAGCGATCTAGTTTCACCATTGTGGCTAAATTATTTATCTTTGTTCGATCCAACTCTTATACCTCCTTGGACTGAAACACAGTATTCACGAGATTTTCGTCCTAGAGGTGTGTTGTATTTTCAACTTTTGGCTACTTTTTGCTCTTTAGCTAAAATCAATATTGAGCATAGTCAACGTGTTTTCATCAATACACCGTTTTGTTAGCAGTCATCTTCTTCCTCAATCTCTGTTCATTCAACAAACTCAAGCGATGGTTGAAGCATTTATCAATAGAACACGTAACACCTTTGTACCTATTTTGAATTGGATTGATATTGCTGGTACGATGAATCAATTTTTATCAGGATCAAACGTTAATTTCCAAATTATAGTAGACAATGACAGCAACGTGAATATTGAGGATGTATTGCTTTATCCATTGGTAGATGTAACTCCTGAATCCGTAATAATAACTTCAACATGCTCATGCACAACTAATTCTAATGTTTGCCTTTTGAGACCTATCGTATATACGAATGGATCGAGCTCCTTCGAATTTCTGGATATTTTTAATGAAATAAATGTGGGTTACACGCCATTGGTTGGATTCTTTAGCTCTAATATTGACTGGTGGTATAATAAGGTTTATATTGACGAGATACGAGCAACATATGCTACTATGACTATCACCGAGTTTCCACCAGATATAAAGCCATTAAATACATCGATTCCTACTCAATTTGATAGTAGTACATTATATGTAATCAATCAAGCATTTTTGGAAACATCAGTTATCAGTGATAATCGCTATGACTTTTACTACCAACAATGTGCACCTACCAGCTGTTCATATACAATATCGAAACGACGCAGTATCATTGTTGCCACTTTATTACTTGTTTCAGTTTGTGGTGGACTCAATCGAGGTCTTCGATTAGTTGTACCATTGATTGGAAACCTTGTTCTGGTTATTATCGAAAAATGGAGAAATTGGAAAATCGTTCGTGGTGAGTGTATTGTGCAACTGTTAATCTGATAGCAAAATCGTTTGCAAAATGTCAGCGAAGATACTTTCGATTAGGACTACAATGCAGCATACTGTCACAATGCAGTCTAAATATTGTATCGTTCTTAAGATAAAAAAAATAAAAGGGCTGTATGAGAAAATCATGATGCATATAAGGTTTTGTTGTGTCAGTTTTGAAAGTAAAATGTGCTATCAGTCTATACGAAACTAAAAAGGTAAGAGGTGAACTTATTGATTTCTATTAAAATTCTTGGGAAGCCACTTTCCAAATTAGCATCTAAGTAGCCGTCTAATAGGTATTTTTGCTTCTCATTTTCAATCACTCAAACGATAGTGTCGAGGAGAATTTAATGATCTAAATAAAAATGGTTTATCCGATAGACGTCGCACTTTTGACTTGTCAAAACCTAATGTATGATTTAGTTTTGTTCTATGAAAATCATGTTTTTACTTCAGAATAAGATAATACTTTGAAGGTTGTTTGCTAATATATTCTTTGCTAGTAAGTTTTAGATATCAAATGAAACAGAATAAATAGAATACAGATTAGTATGAAGAGTTAGCAACGAGAAGAACGAAGGAAGTGAATATAGAAAAAATAAAAGTACTGTGATCATATCAATCATCTGTTTTTGAAAACCGCTTGGCGAAATATACAATATATAGGAGAAAGCTTAAAGCAAAAGTATGAAAACGTAAATGTTTAAAATAAAAATAGCCTATAGCTTTTCCAACTGCTATAGCCTTGAGTTTATTTTGAAAAATATGTCTTTCATTTTTTTTAATAGAACCTACCCAAGATGTTCAGGAGCACAATTTAATGACAAAAGTAGTTCGATCGATTAGAACATTGAATTTTTTTTAATCGAATTTGGTTGATGCTGTTAATATTCGTCAACAACAATTGGCTATTCGAATATATCTCGTCTTGCTCATCAGTTCACTCAGTGTCATTTTATTTTTTTCCTCAATTATTGATCACATCGTAATCAAAACATATCTGTACCCATTAATTGTAGATTATGAGTATTTATTCGAACAGTATTCAAATGACATGAATTGTTCATGTACACAAATATCGATTCCTTATAGTACATTCGTTAATCAACTTGAAGTTAGCTTTTTTCATCAAGTATGCAAAAATAATATGATTTCGATTAACCTCGGAATTCGTCCAAATATTCTAATAGGATCAACTTTGACAGATCCAATAGACTTTAACTCATGGAAGCAGTACTTTACTAATGGTCTAACAGAACTCTGTCAGAATGCATAACACAGCGTAGCTGATACGATTGAAAACTTTCTTGTGTCAAACATGATTGTATATCAAGTAATACCACGAACACAATTTAAAAATGAAATTGATGCAACTTTCGATCGATTCAAAGCATCCATTCCGGTCGCATTTACTCGAATATTAGATCTAATTCGTACAAATATACAAAGTAATGCATTATTAAGCTTATTTTTCTCTAATTAGAAAGTTGTAATGATTGACAATAACGGGGGTAAGAACGCTTCATTCTTTAGTGTACCTATTAATTATGAAGAAATGGATCAGAACACGACTTGTTCTTGCTCTACAACAATATCTTTCGCAGTACCAGCACAACTTCTTTACAATACTAAATCATACTATTCATTCAAGGGTTTGGTACGCAGCTGTTTTATACTTGAAACAATTTTGCGCTCTTCATTATCCTGTTTCTATTTTGTATAATGCATTGATGGAATTCGAGATGTAATGAATCTTTATCCAGATATGACGTTGGAAGCATCAGCTGCTTTATTTGGTATTCCTATAAGATTTGATCCTGTATTGACACGCTTTGCTGTTGATGATACAATTGAGGCATTAGTTTATAATATGTTTATTGAAACGTGGATTAACGACACATCTTATGAGAACTACTTTGACGCTTGTGCACCAAAAGAATGTACCTATACATATCATTATCGATCTGATGCTCTAGAAACTTTAACAACTTTTTAAAGTATATTTCCTGCTTTGTCTGGTGGATTGCGATTTTTCGTTCCACATCTTGTTGCAATTATTGCAAAAATAAAAAACCGATTACGTGTCACACCAGTAGAATGACTTACTATAGTATTCAAGACTAAAGCTTTTAATGTTGTAATTTTGAACGTTGTTGCTCATATTTATTTTTCTATTGTAATAAAAAACTCTTGTCCGTGGAATAATCCGAAATGGAGCTGATCGTAGTTAGGGTGTGGGAATGGGTGTGGGTGTGGGTGTGCGTCTGCTTCTGTTTTTACATAAGACCACACGCAAACCCACCCACACCACCCACTTCCACACCGACACCCACCCACACCCACACCCACACTCACACCCTTGACTCACTAAAAAACAAGAATTTAAAGTTACGCTTAAAGTTAAATTCATTTGCACCCCATTTATAGTATTTCATCAAGGTTGGTGGGAACTTATCGAGTTAATCAGATTTTGTTCAATCCATTTTTTCACATTTGATTTGTGCACTTTATCACGAAAGCCGTCGTTTTTATATACATTATTAGATTTGACAAATGTCTTGTCAAATTCATTAAAACCTTTTAAAATAACAGTTTGAAATGTAACACGACTTTTGATCACCTCCGGAGCAATCGTTAATTCTTGAATTAATTCTTGTCGAGGACGTTCAACCATTTGATCTAATACTTGGCATCGATTAAATTCTTGGTTTGTTTCATCCGTGTCTGAATCCTCGTCGCTATCTTTCTTTTTGTAGCATGACCGTGTTTTAACGTTTACCCACTCATCCCTCAGTCGAATATCGACTTGATTGATTAAAACTAATACTTTGACGTTTGTATGATCCAAAAGTTTGTTTAATAATGCTACTGTATGTCTTTGATTAACATCTTTCAATGTTGTAACTAAGATAAACAGATTGGTTGCATTGAAAGACATGACCAATAAATTTCCGGCTTGTTCAGTTGCATCGTCATATCCAGGGCTGTCAACAAGATCAATCGGCAGTACTGAATCATCAGAAGTAGTACCATCACTTGTGTTATCGTTTAGTTTAATAAAAGCTTGAGCCTGGAATGACATTCGAGTGTTGAAATTACCGACATCGGAAATTTCTCGCAACTCTCATCCTGTGAGATATTCAAATAGTGTCGATTTGCCTGTTTGAGATTGACCTGTTATCACAATCTTCGGTGGTTTTCCAGCCAATATTTCTCTCATAGAACACAATTGACAGCAAATTTCAATAACATCGATGATATGGCATCGATTTTCAGGAGGAATGCGTTTTAATGGTTGCCTTTTAACGACGTCATCCCAAACGATGTTCAGTTGCCGAGACGATTTCACTTGTATTAGTCTTCGCGACCATTGACATTCGGCAATTTGATTTAATATGCCCCATTCATTTGTATTTGTAGCAATTGGTTCACCGGTTGATTCTAATAGTGCAAGAGCGACTTTTATTAATGACTGTATTATTTTTCTGTAATCGGGAGTAATGCAGTGTATTGTAGTCTTCACGGCACAGAGACTCATCATAATTCCTACCATCCAATCTTTTACATGTAGAATGTCTGCAATACGTAATAATACGAGGAGGTCTAGCAAATCTTTGTTTAGTTTTTCGATGACCGGAATAAGTTCGATAGATTCTAATCGTCGTAGCTTAATCATAATATAGAAAGCGGCCGCCATTAACGCTTTAAGGTTTTCTCTAACACTATCAATTTTAGGATCTCTATGTAAGCTATTCAAATATTGGTACAGTTGACCAAATTTTAAATGCAAAGGGACTAATTTATAATGTTCAGCAGAATTCTTGTCATTGGTCGATGATTTTCCATATTCGCCATCAATTTCACACTTTAAAGCATTATACATGAACAAAGCATGTTTTTCCTTTTCAGAATTTTTATTCTCGTCAGCCATTTTCTTTAACGAAGTCAATATTGGACCAAAATAAGTTCCCAGTTTATCGCTTCCCTTCGGTAAAGGCAAATTTTGTAGTTTGCTGTCGGTTTCAGAAGATAAGTTGCGAGATTGCATTTCAGCAAGATATCGAGCTAGTATAGTATCAAATTTGTTTGGATCAATTCGCTCAAGTGTGGTGAAAAATGAAGAAAAGCAATGAGTTAATGACGAATCAATGTGCTCGAAAGAATTCGCAGCCAATATGAATTCGATAAAGGCTCGTAATAAAGTTGATATAGGATCAAGTTGATAAACTGACGGCACTGCTGCATCAAACTTTGATATAACTACCACTTGCACATTGAATTGACCGAAATAAGTTTTAACGTTAACTTTGAAGCAACGTTTCATTTTAAGGTAATTCATGGACACCTCCGAATTGTAGCATAAAATTGCGCACTCATCTGGCTTATCTTGAGATAAGACCGGTTTTTTAATTTTTGTCTGCCCGGATTCCACCAATTCACTCGGCAATTCGACAGAAATGACAAAATCGACCAAAAATCCTTGAAAATGAATACGAAGTAAACTGCTTACGCCATTATCATTCATAATAGCACTCAAATGGGAAACGCAATCGGAAGTCCAATTACACTTCTTTAGATTGTTCTGAGCGTCTTTTATTCGAAGTAACTGCTGTTTTGTCGAGTATTCTGTACCCAAACGTGGCGTAGCTTCCTCATTAAACAGTTGATTAATACTGAATGGATAACATCCGTGTTCCATAAATTCACGAAAAATAAACTTGAATTGATCAGGGATCAATCTTTCTTCAATAAAATAATCGTACCAACGATGTCCTGCACTCAAGTCTTTTAATAAGCGTTCTTTTTCTTTTTCTTGTTCACCAAGAGAATCAATTTTAAATTCACTTTTTTCACCTTTACGAATAAAATGATGACGACCAAATATAGAATAGGCAGGAACTAGCGCGTCACTAGTGAACTCACAAATTTGATCAGTAGCATTTCTGAGAACATCTGTCTGGTCTTGATTCCTGTAACCAATCACATTAGTACACATTTTTACTCCAGCTTTCAGCAGATAACCAGCAAATGAATCAGTTACTTTTTTTATAAATTCAGTTCCAAAAGTAGCCAAACGGAAAATGGCATCATGTTCGTATATATATGTATCGAAGACGTCATACCATTTCGTATAACTGCTCCAAAAATGATAATCGGCACATTGAGGCGTTCCAAAGGTGACGCAACGTAACGAGACCATCTCAGGTAGTAATCCAGCTTCAACTAGGTTATTGATGACATGTGCAGTAAACAACTGACTGACAGCACCGCCAAGAGAATGTCCAGTAATAATTACTTTCCATCTTCGACGTAGCCGATTCGTGACAGCTAGCAATGGACCTGATTCAGCCCGTTTCGAAAACCCCGAATGTCGACTACCAATATAGACATGGTGATTCGAATGGATGCTCATATCTGTAAAAACATCTTGAAGAGACTTTGATGAAACAGTTGCACGAAATACAACAATAATAATTTTTTGTTCATCTTGACGGCAAATCAATAGCGGATGTTGTTCATTCGGAGAAACATCTGGATCTGAAAACATTAATTTAAACTTACCAGGAAACAATGTTCGACATTGACTGATTTTCTCTTCAATATATTCAAATTTTGCATTTGGATCGGTACCATCGGTTTCGTACATGTCGTGTAACCACCAGCATAGATGAATCAATAATCTTGTCCAAACTTTACCTTCTACTGTTGAATGAAAACTCTTCGAATGATTAAATGGTATATGAGGAAACGTTGTGTTTACGTCTTTTGACTCGGCCATTCAATTAAAATACTAAAAATAAATGAAATATAACTGAAATATCTATTCCTTGCAAAGGCTAAGTCAATGTTCAATATAACTCAATCTTTTCCTGACTCGACCGAATGGGTGGCGAATATTTCGCACTAGGTCATTTCGAACTCCTGTCATGTGTCCGGGTGTTCGGACATGATTTTTGTCCTGGATAATTTTCATTACGAACATCCTGTTTTTTTTATTTCTGAGTGATTTTTGTCATTTCGAACTCCCGGAAACCTAATTCGGAACACCCTATCTTTTTTTCCTTGTGTTCGAAGACCATAACGAACTCCGTTACCGGGAGATCGTAATGAAAAGTTGATGCGAAATGTCCCTTTTCCGACCGAATCCACAGTCGAAAATAGTTTGTAATCAATCAAAATGGTTCCTTCCAAAACTAAGCGTATTTTTGGTAGCCTTATATAAGCTCTCTCAATATTCAAAGTAATATAACTGTTGTCTTATCCGAAATTGCTATCTACCCAATGTAAAATTCGAAATCGCAACCCATCTTGAGTCAGTGATTAAACTGAATTGAGACACAGTTTCAAAATTTTCTTGTTTATTCCCCATTAAAAACCTGATATTTACCATAAATTTAGAGCCTTGCAACCCAACTCATCAACTGGCAGAGATGGAGCCCGTCAGATTCTAGAATTTCTAGATCCGGACCTGGTCTCCATCAATCCAAAATTTTCGAACCTGAACCTACCCAGGGCAACAAATCAGACGCTAAGATCAGACTCAGATTCTTGTACGTTCGTATCCGATCTTATATCATTATCTTGTATGATCATACAAGATCATACGGAAAATCGTACGAAAAATCGTAGTCTCTGATTTCTTGTATCAAGAATTACAGTAAGTTTCCAGTATGGCGCATACGTACGATCTTGTACGATCAGACGAAATCATTTCGCAAGTCTTCAGTTGATTTATTCAAAATTATGCATCCTAGATTGCCTTTGCGTCTTGATATATCAATGATGAATTTAATTAGCCTCATATAAGGAAGAAAATTTTATTCTTCAAGCTAAATAGCGCATGCAAAAACAAGATGTCACTGTTGAAAACAAAAAACAATAAAAAATTAGAAGGATTTAAACGCCATAAATAATAAAAACAATCTAGAATAGCAAACAACAAACAAACGGCTACCAGCACTATAGCAATATCAGAGAACCAAATTGTTCTCCATTTAAAAGGCTCCTAATGACTCGAATAATAGTAATAACTTAAGGACCTTTTAAAGACGATATCACGAAAGAACTCAAGCATTTAAAAAAATCAACGGTTTTTTAGTACTACAAGTAGAAATGCAAAAAACCTTCTAACCTGTGATGACATCTTGTAGAAAGTGAGAGTTACAACAAAAATTCTAATCTAATCAGCAACGGCATGAAACAGCAGTATCAGTAAATGTAATGAGAAAAAAAAAAGGTAAACTAGAGTGAACAAGAGAAAAAAATTGAAAGAACGTAGCAACAAAACAGAACAGAATATAAACCATAAAAGCCAGAGTCAAATATAAATCACATAAAACACTGGCCAAGCAAAACCATGATCTAAAACAAAGCAAAACTATAAACGTACAATCCCTTTTCTAACATGATAAACTTACTGACAAATTAATCAGACACATCGTCTGCCCGCCAAGAATCTCGCGAGTTTCATTGATGACCAGCAGATGGTGAATCACCCAATCTTGCGTCGACACCAAATCCTGCTCTAGGCACACCATGCATTCCACCATCATCAGCTCCAACACCATCAGCTATTCTGTGACAACGACGAATATCACAAATCATTTGACTCAGCGTTCTTCGCAGACAAATTCGAAAAAAATCACCAAAACGATCAGGATCAATTTTGAAACGAGCACCGACAGCCTCTAAAAAGTAAAAAAATCGAACATAGATCATATCATTAAACATATCGAGCACTGACTAACTCACTGGACTCCTCACTAGAACTAGAAGCAGACATCAGACTCAGAACTCGAAAATCTCTTATCCAATTTTAATCGATTCCCCAAAACACTACGTTAAACTACCTAAAAACAGAAGACGGTAACAGTCAACCCAGAAAAGTACCCCAATAATTGCATCCTAAATTCTCACCGGATTGACAGAGCACTAGCTGTGTCATGGGATATATTTGGATAACAAATACAAGTATTTTCCCTAAAGAAAGATAAGAACCATACAAGAAAACTACAAAACTATATCAAGAACACACTCCACAACAACATCACTCTCAAACGAAATGACACAAATGCAAAGCGTAATACACTATATGTTTACACACATACTTCAAACAAAATTCATTGTCGAAAACAAAAAAAGAATAATACAGAATACCTATATCTCAAACATATAGTTGGAGGAGATACAATTTTCAAAACAAAAAAAAATAATACCATACCCCTATATGAAAACATATAGGATACCAAAACGGAAAAAACAAAACACCCACTATATGTCGAAACATATAGTTAAAAACCGGAAAGAGTTTTCGGAAACAAAGAAATAAAATAAACAAATTTACTATATATTGACACATATAGTTGAAAGGGAAATTGTTCTCGAAAACGAACAAACAAAGAAAATAGTACTACATCACTATATGAAAACCTATAGTGAATAAAAAGAAAGAAAAAAAGTTCAACTATATATCGAAACATATAATTGAAAACCAGAAATAATTTTCGAAAAAAAGAAAGAAATAAAATAACATTATGGCACTATATGGAAACATAGTAAACAAAAAGAGATAGAATAAAAAAAATTACTATATATTGACACATATAGTTGAAAGAGAAATTATTCTTGAAAATGAGAAAACAAATCAAATAGTACCACATCATTATATGAAAACCTACAGCGAATAAAAAGAAAGAAAAAAAGTTCAACTATATATCGAAACATATAGTTGACAACCAGAAATAATTTTTGGAAAAAAGACAGAAAGAAATAACACTATGTCACTATACAGAAACATATAGTAAACAAAAAGAAATAAAATAAAAAATTAACTATACATTGATATATATAGTTCCAAAAGAAATCTTTTTTTAAAATGAGAAAAGACACTAGATAATATTATGCCACTATATGAAAACATATAGTAGACACAAAACGAATAAAATAAAAAATATAACTATATATCGAAACATATAGTTCAAAAAGAGAAAGAAATAAAATAACATTATGCCACTATATGGAAACATATAGTAAACAAAAAGAAATAAAATAAAAAAATTAACTATACATTGATATATATAGTTCAAAAAGAAATCATTTTTTAAAATGAGAAACGACACTAGATAATATTATACCACTATATGAAAACATATAGTAGACACAAAACAAATAAAATAAAAAATATAACTATATATCGAAACATATAGTTCAAAAAGAGAAAAGAATAAAATAACATTATGCCACTATATGGAAACATATGGTAAACAAAAAGAAATAAAATAACAAAAGTTTACTATATATTGGTACATATAGTTGAAAGAGAAATTATTCTCGTAAACGAGAAAACAAATAAAATAGTACTACACCACTATATGAAAACTTATAGTGAATAAAAAGAAAGAAAAAAAGTTGAACTATATATCGAAACATATAGTTGAAAACCGGAAATAATTTGCGGATAAAAAGGAAAGAAATAAAATAACGCTATGCCACTATATGGAAACATATAATAAACAAAAAGAAATAAGATAAAAAAAGATAACTATACATTGATATATACGGTTGAAAGAGAAATTGTTCTCGAAAACGAGAAAACAAATAAAATAGTACTGCATCACCATATGAAAACATATAATGAGGAAAAAGAAATACAATAAAAAGAAAATAACTATATATTGAAATATATAGTTGAAAAAGAAACGATTTTCGAAAAAAAGAAAACAAATAAAATACACGTCTAATGGTATGTGTAGTAAAAGATAGTGATAAAAAACGATTGGGGAAAGGACAAGCAACAGAATAAGAGAAGATAAGTATATGTCTAAATAATAGTTGAAAGAAACATGTTTCTCGAAGAAGAGCAAACCAAGTAAATAAAATTGTAGTGTTGTATGGAACCGTATAGCAATATATAACGATTGCGAGAAGGACACAATGAGTAAGGAGAGAACTACACCACTATATGTCGAAACATATGGTTGAAAGAGCAATGAGTTCGGAAAGTGGAATTTGAAAAAAACTTAAAAGATACTTGAATAAATGTGAAAGTATATAGTAGAAAATTAAAAGAAGTTGATAATGTTTCAAAAACAAGTGAGAAATCCTTTTAAATATTTTGATGGAGAGGTGATTAAGAGAAGAACTGGTATGATTATACATGGTTTAATGATGAGGATTCTATTAGAAGGGAAAGGCGTTATGTTTGGAATACTTTGTTCGTTTTATAATGAGTGTTCTCACGTGGAGTAGGTTAGAGGTAAAGACGCTATCTCGTCGTTAAAAGGTGATAGTGTTTTATGTTTTTATTAGAAGGGAGCATGTACTAGTCTATGATGTTAATGAGAAATTGAACGATTTACCTGCCCATTTAGCCATTCTGATAGGATCCAATCCTGGTCGTGTATATAGTGGATTTGAAATCAAAATGGAATTGGCGAGCTCGTTTGTTGTAAAAAGCAATCGCAGTATACTTCGAGCATATTTTTTGTAATCTGTTGTCTGGCAGGCAGTTAATAAATTGATGCCATTATGATCCTGTTGGAAGCATCCGTGACTCAATCCAGTTAATGTGAAAAGTTCAGAATAACTTACTACTACTTTTGGAAAAACGTGGGAAGTATTTTGATATTGTACTAGAGTAGGATTCAGCTAGTGAAATGAAAAATATTTGGAAACTTAGCTTGTTTGAACTAGTAAAGTTACCGTGTAGTCTTGTACAGTCTTTGATAAGTGCTTGAGCTGTTTATCAATTTTGTTCAAATGTGTTTGAACATCTCCTGACAAGCTACTTGTTGTTTTGATCAAATCTATATGATAAATTGAAAATAATTTTATTACAGAGCAGTCTGTTAACATTAATGCATGATTTAAAATAATCGATGACCCAGAGAAGTCTGTTCTGAGTAGAAGTCACTGGAAGGGAGAAGATACTTACTTGATTTCAGTTCATCAAATTTTTCATCAAAGTAAACTTGACTGAAGAGATCTCCATTATTTGTATCAAGCACTAAAAGGACAAAAAAAATAAGAAATTATGATATAAAAGTTATTTCTAATGTTTTGTCAATGACTATGATCTATTATATTACGTAATTTTGTATAAATGAATGTCTCTCACTGAGTAATAGGTTTTCTTTCATTACCTTCAGTATTTGGATCAGGATCATCATCAACGACGTCGTCGAAGCTACTTTTGTTTTTAGTTGCATAACGATGTACATTTGTTCGATTTTGATGCTGCATCAAGTTTTCATCAAATGGATCATCTTCATCCGAATCATATTGAATATTTTGATCTAGATAAAAATCTAAAAAAAGTTAAAAGTGTTGGTAAATGTTGGAATCTTACTAGATTCGATTTCTTCTTCTTCATCGTATTGAGGTAAACGTTTGATATTTGTTTGTTGTTGTTGCAAAACATTTTTACTCTGTTTACGCTTACGTAACGTATCATCATTAACACGAGAACGACGAGCTCGATAAGCAGTAAATCCAGCTAAAGAAAAAGATACACCTTTTACTTTCGTGACCCTGTTGAACAAGCTATTAAGGTGTTTGCAAGTTTCTGTTCAAAACTGTGAAACAGTAAGCTGTTTTCATCACAGTTTATACTAAATTATTCTGTGTTCAATACCGAGAGCAGCATCTTAATTGATACTTACGTGTATCAACTTGTGTTTTGTAACTTTCATGTGGTAACGATGTTGATATTGATGGTAAATTAAGACGATTAGATGGAGGTTGATCTGAAACAAAGCAATAGAAGAAGAGAATAAATTGTTTTTAAAAAGTAAATAGAAAAATACTTGATGCTGAATCAGTTTGTTTTGATTTTTTTTTGGTGGTTACATCCAAATTTTCTAAAACAAAGAACTAAATTTAAGCTTAAGATCTTTTTACCGTATCAATTGTTACCATTTGTTGTTTTTCGTTTCGATTTTTCTGTACCTTCAACGATCGAATTGGATCGTGCTTGACTTTGTTTTTGACTGAAAATTTTTTGATTCATTTTTACGTGTGTAGAATTCTCAACCTGAGTTATTAAAAAAATCTGAAGCAAGAAATAAAGCAATATTGAGTGATTAGGATATATTTATGCTGCAACATATCACTATCTGACCTTTTTAATGGAAACTTTGAACGTATCTTTTGTTAGCTATTTATTCAAGGACAAAGTACACCGATTTAGATGATACTTCTAATGATATAAAATTGTGGAGACGGTGTTTCTACGAATAATGAAAAGTCGTCTTTTAAAACTCAAGAATATTTGACATATTTTAGGACCAATTGAAGGTTGTATAGCTGAAGTTACAAATGTATAATATAATTTGCTTATGGCATGGTTAGACATAGATAATCGAGTTTTAAGCTTTGACTGATACATGTGTATACTATCATGTGAAACCTTAAAAAATTTCATTTTATTTTTATGGCGATTCGATAGCACTCGTAGAGTTTCATAGGAAAGATTCATATTTCGAAATCAGTAAAGAAAAATTTATGGAATAATTCAAGATTCCATCAGCTTGAAATATAAAACAAAACATAGTGAAACTTCAATTTCATTATAGTTTCCAATGGAATTCAAAATATGAATCTTTCTTATGCAAGTCGATGAGTTTTATCGAGCCACTATGAAAAATAGAAGGAAAAAATCTTTTAAAACTTAGCATTGTAGACAGTATGTAGATACACTAGAAATAAATTAAAACTCGAATATCTAAGTCTATCCACGCCATAAATACGTCATATTTTTCGCTTTTCACTTGCATGATGATACCTTCAATTTTAACCAGATATATCCAATGTTCTTGAGTTGATTTAGGTGATCTTCTATCTTAAGAGAAAAATCATGACAGAAAAACGATTATAAAACGAACTAAATCATATATCTCTTCATAGAATGATACATAACGAACAACAATATAAAATGCTTAAGAAACGAGTTATAAATAGATACACAAGTGATAATAACACACAATGTCTAAAAGCTAAAAATAATAATTTATTAATCATGTTCAGTCATTGAAGAAACAGGAGTAGCAAGAACTGTTGAATGTCCTGGATCATGTTCAAAAATAACCAAATGTCCTTGAATCTTTTCAAGCAAAGCAATACGACTATTATTTGTTTTCTCCAGTACGAAATAAAATTTATCTATGTAGAGTGTTCAAATATCATAGCATCACTAAGATGTGATAAGCGACTGACCGAAACATGATATGCGGTCATTTTTTTCGGGATTTTAATAAAGCAAATAATGACATTAGGGTATCTCGACGTCGCGAAAAATTCGGGAAAAGCTCAATTATGTAAGAAGCCGGTTGAAAAAATTTTTCTGTAACTGATAGAATTTTGAAAGACCATAACTTTTCTCACAGAATAAATGAGCAAAAAAATGAAAAAACTGCTGAACTTTTGCTGTGGAAAAAAGAAAAATTTTCACGATTGCAGCGAGATGAGTCACACATACTCTGCTCTAGATAAACCTGGATTATATGAAAGAAGGAAGCAGGAAAAGTAAAGAAAAAAGTGGTGATGTAATAATGAAGTGGGATATTAGGCTGTTTTAGTAATTCGTAGTATCGACTTGCCCTTAAATGATCACTAAATGCATTGACGACTTGAAAATGTTGAATTAATGCATAAGTGCACTCGTGATGTTGAAAAAAAACTTTTATTATACCATAATTAAAATGACTAAGACCACAAAGATATTGTACGAAATAACTATTTGTATTTTTACGTTTAGTATACTGAAGCGAATGAAACATTTTATTAAATATAATTGATCGACGATATGTTTTAATACATTGATAAAAATCATTACAATCGCAATTATTGTTATGATAATTTAATAATTCATAATATAATGGATCTTTTCGTTCCAATACAAATAAATCCAATAAACCTAAATAGAAAGAAAATATTGAGCATCTTTAATACAAAAATTTTATGCATTGCAATGTCTTTAGAATTTAAATATCAATGCTTATAAATAGTTAAAAGATTTTTTCTTATTCAAAAGGAAAAAAATCGTACCATTGTTCACATAAGTATCACCTGCACTAAAATTGTTCAATAGAACGTCTATATTATAATAGTAAGCTAAGATATTATCGAAAGACGTTGTTCCGTTTTTATTTTTGGATATGTATCCAATGAAGTCTTCTTGTGCAAACGTATTCAATGATGACAACGGTCCATGATAGTTGTAAAGTTCATAGAAATGCTGATGTAGATGTAAAACAAAATTAGCAAGGTGAGAAAAATATATATGATGATCAGCATAATATTGACAAAGTAAATTGTTTGCTGTGACACTTGTATTAGGACTAAAAACATCGTCTGAATGAAGAAGACGAATACCAATGGTAAATAATGCTATAAAACATAATTGATCACTAGTTAAATACGGCATAAAATGAGGAATAAAACCATAAAGCAGTAGGTTCTTAAGTTCTGCAGCTTTGATAAAAGAAAAATCCTGGATACCTCTCATCTTTCGATTAAAGAAGTGAGGAAAACGTTGTTTTCGTAGAGAAGCATCAATTTTTTCACGTACAGCAGGTGCAAGGGATGAAGCAACGACGCGAACTACATCACGAAAGTGTCTAAGCAGCGAAACATGAGCATAGTCTATGATTATGCTATGTGGTAGAGGGATGTCTACCACCTCTTCCAATATGGATATTCCAAGATGTCCAAATACTTTTTGATTATTCAGTTGAGCTTTCCTTGAATCATTATAAAATGAGTTCACTGTGCGATGAACATTCGTTGAACTGTAATAATATTGTCTTTTACGTGGTTTACGTATATGTACGCCTTTGATATAGCAGAAGTAACATGGATAATATCCATTATGTCCAACCATATTTGCCATAAGTTTAAGAGCAGGTGAATCACCAATACAACCATAGATTTTTATATTAAATATTTGTTGAACAACATCAACTTTAAAAACTAAAAGCAAATAGACAAAAATAATTTAGTGCAAGATTTTTTTAGATATTTCAGCTTTAGAAAAATAAAATCTTTAAAACCTTCTTTTTTTAATTTATTAAGAGTAGCAAAACATGATTTAAGCCATATTTTTGGCTTGGGTTCTGAATAGCCAATATACATCGAGGCTAGGAACATATTTGATCTGCGGTATCGTAAATTTGGTGGTAGTTCGACAATACTAGCATCACAAATCCACAGTTTCAAATTCGTGGATTTGACTAAACCGATGCCATCGAAATGAAGAAGTAAAGTGAGTAAATTCTCAGTTGGATACTGTTTTAATAAGCGTTGATATAGTTTTCCGAAGGGAATATCATATAGTGTGTGTGCTTTGGGATTTAAAATGAGTTTTTTATATTCTTCAATGTTTATTGCAAGTCTTGATACAATTTTTGATAATAATTGATTTATAAAAAACATTCATATATATCGTCGTTTGTATAGAGAACTAGAAATCCAATTATTTTGAAAATCAAGACGATTTTCTCTTTTTCTCTTTTTAACGAAGCATTTTGCAAAATTATGAAGGTGAATTTCCCTAGTTTAACTTTTTTTTGATAAATTTCGTTATCAAAAATTCATGAGTAAAATGTATTAAAATTTAGAAAACATTTGAAAAGTAACTATTGTCTTCATGGTGAAAGAAAATCGAAAAGTTTGTCAAACATCAAACACACCACTATGAACTAAAACGTCTCAAGTAGTCTTGAGCATTGGTGTGTACCAATCAATGAGCACTTAATTTCTACATTTCAATGAATCCTAGCACTTTTCGATTATTGAACCGTCTACTACTCAGTTTCGGTTATAGTTTTTATAATGTAGGTACTAATGCATCTGTCCATTCTTCTGTGTTCTGGTTTTTTAAGGAATTCAGGTTAAAAAAAACTAAATTTGATTCATCAAATAGTTCTCTATGAGTTTTACACATAACGTTATATAATCATTCGTAGCATTATATACTAGAAAATTATAAATTGAGTGACATTGTTTTTCATCGAATATTAAATGTATACTTGCTTTCTATGTGTATGTCAGAGATGTTAGTGGGCCAGGACAATCATTGTCATTGTGGCATTTGAAGACCAAATCACACTTACTGCTCTAATTTTCAGTCTCCTCAGTATATGTATCATAACTCTTCCTAAAATACATGGCAACTAATATGTTATTAAATACAGAGGGTGAAGTATATTAGAAT
>CAJNSZ010001339.1:6216-25698 GCA_905329745.1 Rotaria sp. Silwood2 | reverse complement strand
CTTGGCATTAATACCTTCGGTTTCGTGCTTTTAAACTTCAATGTAAAACTCATCTAGTCTGTACTGAATAGAAATGAAAAAAAATCAAGGTTTTTGGAATTGAAATCGACGCGAAATTAACAATATCAGTTTATTTTTTCATTAGGATTGTATATCCTACGATTAAAAAAATGTACGTAAATTACCTCAGGTCAATAACTCGACAATGGCAATAGTTAGGAGTCTGAGGTTTTCAAAAACCGAAAGAGGAAAACTCCAGACATCTTGTGATCTTATACTATACAAGAAAAAGTTATTTTTAAACCCGTCGTCTTTTCAAACATTCAAAAGAATGCATAAAAAACGGTGTTCGGTTACAAGGAAGTTGTAATAAAAATCAACAAAATTTTATATAATTTGACCGAATAGATATACACGATTTTGTTTGCTCAGCATTGAGATAGATATAAGAAGACAATTACCTAAATTCCGCCTTGAACTACAGATCTAAAGCACATGCCATTTGTCTTCTATAGTATCAGATACAAAAAATGTCTTCAATTCTACTCTTTCGATTGCTGAAAATCGTAGGTCGCTAACTGTTATCGCTGTCAAGTTATTGAAATTACGCTCACCCTTTTCTTTTACTCTGACGTAGATATTAGAAACGTCTTCTTTTGCTATTTATCAAATCATTATTTAACAAGCTTAAGTATAGAACTATATCACTCTCAGTGAAAATATTTCTGCTCTTGAATTTTTCACACAGGTGGTATCGGAGTCATCCATTCTCAAATATTTTACTGATAGGTGATATACATCTCACCGTACTAGAAAAAAAAAACAACAAAATATTTTTGAATAAACATCATCTCAATCTAAAATACTAACAAGATAATACATGTTTGTTTCAAACCAGGGCTCCTAATATGACAGCTTACCCTGCAAGGCATGACCGAACACATTATAATGAAAATTCTCCATTTTTAATCAAAGTAATAGATCTGAAAGGCATTACTATTGACTATTTTTTGTAGAAACAAAAAATCAGAACAATCGAAACTATTTACTTGATTCAAATGCAAACACAAGGCTACTGTATCTGATTTTTCATTATTGTTTTCGAACATTCTTTCACAACTGTTAAAAAATGAGACTAACATCTATACAAGAATCAATAACGAGATGATAAATTTAAAACATATGTTTCGGAAAGCATTTGGCTTTGTAGCAATAAAAATCGATAATGATGAATGAAAATAAATTCAACGTTATTATGGTTCTTCAAATGGTAAGAATCGTTTGAATGAGCCATGCATGTGTGTTGCAAATGACAAAACCATCAATAACAACTAGTGAAAGATTACATCTTACAGGACAAATATGTTTGCCCGATTTCAAAACTCAACATGTTAAATTATCGTTTTGAATTAATTTGTTTGTTTTTAAAAACTAAAAACTATGCTAAAAAGAAATAAATAAAATCGTGTGATACCATTTCCGGTGGCATTTGTTGAGCTACTCGTGTTCGAACAAATTTTAAAACTTCTTCATTACTAAGCACATCCCAAATACCATCACAAGCCAGTAATATAAATTCCCAATCATCATTCATTGTTTTGACAACAACATCAGGAGCCGCTAAAAGATGAAAATAATTTCATTTTATAAATTAAATGTTCGAGTTTTTTTTTTTTTTTTTAATTTTACCAGTTACAACTTGTTCTTCTGGTTGTTTATCCGTATTTCGTTTAAATATAAAATCTCCAAGAGCTCGAGATAAAGCCAAATTTCCTACATGAAAACATTTCATAAAACTAATTTTAAATTAAAAATATTTTTTACCATTAACACGATTAAATTCTACCCAACCACCAGCAGCTGTTATACGTTTTCTTTCATCCTCATTATTTGGTTTATGATCAGTTGAAAGCATTTCAACATTACCATTTATTGAAGCAATTGCTCTACTATCACCAACATTTCCACAATAAAGTTTATCATCTTTAATTACAACACAAATGGCTGTTGTTCCTGCTAAATCTTCTCGCATTTCTTCATCTAAAGCCATTTCTCTATCAAATTCAATATAACCTTTTCTTATAGCTGTTTCAATATTTCCTTGTTCTAAAAGAAAATTAATTAAACGAAAAGAAAAGAAATAAAAAGAAAAGCAACGAACTAAATTCCTGTTGATTAGCAATACGTGTATGTAAATGTTTACATGAATGTTGTGCTACTTTAGCTCCTCCATGACCATCATAAACAGCTAAAAATGCACAACTTTTATCTTCTGGTAAAGATAAAATATGTGTATGTGCATCTTCCATATCTTTATTTTGAATAATAAAATATTTTTACTTTCGAACAATTATCAATTAATTCAAACTCACTTATACGCCATCCTTGCATACTACTACTTCCGACTGAATATAAATGATTCTCTACTTTTTCAGAATCTTTTGATGTTACAGGTTCTAGATTAGGAAATAATTAATTTAATTAGTTTTTTATTTTTGAATTTCATTTCATTTTACCAGAAAGTGTTTGACCCATATTTTGTTTTTGCTGCTTTTGTTTTATTCACTGATTACATATTATTAATTGAAATAAACATATATATATTTATCTAAAATATACAATTAAAGAATATTTCAGGTTGACGCAGGAAAAACTTTGTTTTACCACTGATATAAAATAACATATATATGCGAAAAGAGAAAAAGAGATAAGAACGTGTATATTTACGTATTGTTTTTTTATATAGTCGCAGAATAAAAATCAATCATAACATAATATTGATTTTTCATGTCGTTTAAACATGTTGTTTTTCTTTCATTCAGAAACAATTGATTGGTTCGAAATATTATTTATTCTTTTGGAGGAGAGAATAATAAAAAAAAAAAAAAAAAAAAAAAAAAACAAGGGAAGATTATAATTCATTTTTTTGTTAGTAACATTTTATGCCATTCATAGAACTCATAAAAATAAATGCAACAATTATCATTCATAACATTGAAAAAGATTTTATTTTATTTTCGTTATGATAGAGATCACTAGTGTATGGAATAGTTTTATTAACAATTATGATTTTTACTAAAGGCTTTTATTATTTGAAGATGAAATAATGAAAATTACGAATATTCGTTAGACAAATTCGACGATAATATAAAAATAATATCTAGTTCGATTTTTCTTTTGATATTAAAAGCAAACACAAGAATATTTCGAGAAATATTAAAATTTGACGCTAGAATACAAATAAGATTAGGAGTGTCCCGACATCACCAGGATTGGATAGAAGGAGGTCAAATCTTCGACTCATACGATTAGATTGAATGATATATTAAGTAGGAATAAATTCATCTCTAGAATCTTCATTTCACACAATTGAGCATTATTCGAATAAATATCATATATTCAACGTGACAGATGACTGAACTGATTGTCGATTATTATAAATGTCTATAGTGAATTATCTTAATACAGGATAAGATTTTGTCTTTGTTATGATTTACATCTGTTTTTCATTGAATTTTCATCTAATTAAATAAATATCATTGAACTTATTAACATTCGTTTTATACGTTGTAACCGATGGGCTGAAATAAATGACGGTGTCAGTTTACAAAAGTTTCGATCAAACGAGTTTGATAGGGATGGAAGCAACAAATCTCTTGTAATAATACTGTGAACATGCAACATCAATAAGTTCTAAAGCATTACTTATTCAAATCGAGAGAATCCAGAGCTACTTTTTGATTACTGTAGATCACAAATATTATGTTTCAACTAATCAGATAACCGAAGTCAGAAAGAAACTGTGAATTAGTTATTACGCCATTGATTACAAAGAGAACTCGATTAAAGAATATAAACATGATTTAAATAAATACTTTCGGCGAATCGCTGTATACTCTCTTTGATTCATTATCTATCATGAACTATATTCATAGGTGGCTTAGCTATCAGGGCTCGAAACGGGCCACCCGGCCCAGTGGACCGGACCGGCCCGCCCGGCCCGAGCCCGGCTCGGCCCGGCCCAACGAAGCTTTTCTTTCGGGTCGGGCGGGCCAATCGGTAAAAATTGTTGGGCCGGGCGGGCCAAGTTTTTTGCCGGGCCGCCCGGCCCGGCGTTTTAGTTAAAGTTAATGTACTTTATATCTGTTATAAATGATTCAAATTACTGAAAAAGTTTATGAAAGAAAAAATATTCGAGTTATCTACATTAAAATATTTTTAAAAAATCTAATCATATTTCAANAAAAAAAAACAACTATTGAAAATATATAAAAATTAAATGGTTGAATAGAGCAGTTTTTGACGATTTGACTCAGTCTGCATGAAAGGCAAAGACTAGAATGGATAATAATAAGAAATTATCTTGACAATGATTATTTATTTATTTTGGTCAAATCTATCTTATATGTTCACAAGCAAAAAAAAATAGTTGTAAAAAAGAAAGAAGAAATATTTAAATATAAAATTCCCGTTGTTCATCAAATCTCAACAATAATGAGTTTTTACGTTTTCGTCTTTTATGTGATTTGATATGAGGTTTCTTTAAAATACTTCTTGATGAATTTAATATTTCTTGATTATTTTCACCGGGTGATGGAGGTAATTCAACAGTTAATGGCCGAAAACGTTGTGTCTCTTCAAGTTCATAAACACCTGCATCTTTTCGACGATATTTTATAAAAGCACACATACATAATATAAGACATAATATAATACCAGTTAGAATAGGTATAATAAAGAACAGCATATTTTTCCAATGAAATTTTTCTGCTAATTGATTTTCATTAGATGTATTTATTGACACAATTAATGATGAAATATCATACGGACCTGTTGAATTTGATGATACATAAGACGTTAATTGTTGATATGATAATGTTGAAGTTAGGAAATTTTTAAATAATGATTTAACTGTTGATATAGATGAGATTCGAGTAGAAAAAGATGATGATAAAGACGATTGAAATGATATATCAGGGTATAATAAGGAACTAGAATTTGTATCTGATGCTATTATACAAATATCGTCATAGGGTTGATATGAACATGATGAATGCATTAAATCATTTTGTGTTTGTAATGATGGATAAATAATTGATGAAAAGAAAGATGGAGAAATAGAAGAAGAAGAAGAAAGAGATTTGTTTCCAATTGGTGCGAATGAAATACGTTGGAATGTTGGTGAAATCAAATCAAATATAGAATAGATATCAGATTCAAGTCCATACAAGTGTCCCTAAGGAGATGAAAAAGAAAGTATTTAGAGTTCTGCAATGTCAAAAATAAAAATACTAGATGCCTTAAATTTCGTTCGAAAAGAATATAAAGAAATTCTTGTGAATAAGTCTTACCACTAACATTAGCTTATGATATAAATAAAATATAATCAGACAAAATATATCTACTATTCTAAGACTATAGTATAGAATCCTGCGGAACAATTGGAATATTGGGACTGAGGAAAACTTGGTCCCACACGATTCTACTGTCACATTAACAAGGGAGGTATTCATGTTGTAAGTAATCGAGTCAAATTAGAGCTCTCATCACCAACCAATCAAATTTAAAATATAGATCGCTATTGATGTGCGTAGGCTGATATATTCGAATTTTAAGATATTTACAACGTATGTAACACACTAACAAATCAAAATTTCATCAGAATTTTTTTCATTATATTTGGATAGAGTTCATCGCGTTGCGTGAATAAAATTGTCTTTGAAATTAAAAAAAAAAAGTATCTTACGAAAAAGTCCAAGATACCATTTATTTTCAAATCTGAGAGAAAATGAACCAAAACTTCTGCTTTTTGTAAAATATTTCTTTAGAATTTCAAACATACTTTTTTTTCATGCAACTCGACTAACTCTATTCAAATATAATAAAAAAAATTCTACTAAAATTTTGATTTCGGAGTGCGTTACATGCAATGTCAACACATTGATATTCGAATATTTCATTCCAGACGCCAGCCTATAACAATTAGAACCAATTTATAGATATTATTCGAAAGAGAAAACTCAGAAGTGATCAACATTGACACTAAGTTTCATTCATCTAGACAAAAAAACTAATCGATCGATTCTCATGTGGGAAGTCCTTGAGCTGTTCAATCGCTTTTGAGTTAAGACTATGTGCATTATGTAGATTTGAATGAGTTATGAATAGCCTGAAAAGAGTTCGTGTCCTTAATATATTTCTACGGAAATACTACACTTTCACGGTACTTTTTTTTAAATAAATGCTTTTCTTATCGTAACATACAATAATAGTAAAAGCGTATCTTTTATAAATTAGCACGTTTAATACTCTTATTTTAGGAAAGAAACAAATTGAAAAGTTTGATACTTTCTGATACCACGGCATTCACTTAAGAAATACTACATATGATCTTGATGCAAACTTGATTGATCAGTTGAAAAGATTCTCTCGTAAGACTACTCTTTAATTACTTATAATAGTATGCTAAGATTGACAAACATGGAGCCCGTATTTATCTGTATACGGTGATTTACAATTCTGCCTAGTTAACTTGGGTGAATCATGAAGTTTATGTTTCAGAAGTATCCGCTATGCGAACTGATTCTTCTATCAATTAATTTCAGATCATAATTTATTTTCTTTAACTCTTTAGTTCTCTGTAATAACATTTCAAATTGAATATTCTCCATAGAATTTGATACCTGAAACGGATGTTTAAAAGCTGGATTTTGACCAATCAGTAATAATAATGGTTTATCGAATAATATTCCATTTATTAATTGTTTTACTAATAATTTATTATCAACATTTAAATATAAATATCCTGTTTTATTATATTGAATTTTGACTAAATGATAATAACCATCATTAATTGGATGATCATTTTGTATAAATTCATTACCAATTAATTTTATGCTTATCAATCCATTATATAGATCAATAGATATTTGATCATTTATATGAATTATTTCAGCTTTTTTCATTTTAGTTACAATACCAAATGAAAGTTTATATGTTGAAAAAGATTTTTCATGTAGAAATGGTTGATCAAATATTAAACCATGTGTATAATCATTAAAAGAATAACCTAATTTTAAATTTGTACAAAATTTTCCTTGAAAACTTGTATGATGACAATCACATTGAATACGATCAAAACAAATACCTGTATTTTGACATTGTTGTAATGGACATTGAGAATCAAGAAAACAATCATTTCGAATAAGTGAATTTGGTTTAATGTATTCACGTAAATTTATTGAACGACTATTTATTGTAACAGATGCAAAACAAGCTTTTATTGTTGATAGATGATTTAAATAATGAATATCTAATGGACGACCGAAATAAATTTTATCAAGAAAATATATTGATGTTAAAAGATAATATTCATATGAATCAATTATTAATTCTAAATGATAATCATTAGCACGATGAAAAAATATATGATGCCAACGATCATTATTAAGATTAAGTTTTGTTTGAATTTCATATATTTCATCATTAGTTTTAGATAGTGATGGATCGAAAATTGTTAAATGAAGTTGACCATTGACTAACTTTAATATAAGATATTGATTGCTTTTATCGATTGAATTGTCTGATAAAAAACTTGAAAAACAAAAGATTAAAATCTAATTGATTTCGATCATATATCACATAATTAATTAAAGTAGGAAATCCAGATCAGCACTTTCGTATTAAACTATGAGATTTATTTCAAAATTCTTTCCATAAACATAATACTCATGCGTACTCTCAAAAACCCATGTTTTTGTGAAATATGATTTCAGGTGACCCCAGTCTCCGAGGTTTTTCATGAACGACTTGGCAAAAGTTTTTGAGACATCGTGGGCCGAAAATGACCTGAAGTTCCCCTCTGTCCGCAAATATCCGCACTATTTTTTTTAGGACTGAGGTTTTTTTCTGTAGCAACTAGGAACAAATTTGGATGCGAGTTTGTTTTTTCTTTGAAAAATATTGTTCCTGAAATTCAGAAGGCGCAAAATATTGGAGACACTATCAAAAAAACGATTTAAAACAACTTTTTTTCGTATGGTGCTGATTTTATAAAATCTGTAAAACCTGATAGGTACAATATTTTCAAGAGAATAAAAAACTCGCACTCAAATTTGGTCGAACTACTTATACAAAAAAAGTTTGAGCTCAACGGGTCATACCGTCTAGGAGAAAAGGCGGCAAAAACTTCAGTTTTTCGTTTGAAAATCTGATTTTACGAAAATCGCAAAGAAAGTTGAATTTATTGACTTTTTTAACATAAAATTCAGTTTGTTTTTTTTTCGAGTTCTTTTTACCTACAAAAAGGTAGTTTTGTCTTCTTCAAGTGAGCTTGTTAGATAGAGGGCATCTAAGTCTATATGGTCAACATAAAAAATGAAAAACAAAAAAAATGACAACTTTTAAGTCCGGAAAGAGACAAGTCTCCTGAAAAGCAATGTTGAAGTCTATAGAGTAGAAGTTTTGAACTTTCTTTCCCACAGATCCTAACACAAGTTAATGTGCTATCAAAGACTATATATCAGTAATCACTTGTTACACTGTATTAGCTACTTTTTCACATTATATTTCAACTTTTAGAATTATATATTAATTCTTAAACTATGTACAATAGATAGTGAATACTTCGAAGGAGATACGAAAAAATCTAAAAACGATACAATTAAAATTATAAATCTTCGTGTAGATAATGATTCACTAGTGGAAAAATTTCATAGTATAAGTTACTAAAAGCAATTGATTAGTTGTTGTTCTATAAAATATACCTGATTTTAGGATTTTTTGTTTGAACATTTGCAAATAAAAGAAGACCATTTGGTTCTATTGTACGAAACTGAAAATAAATAGTATCTAATTGACATTCTTGACAAATAAATTCATTCAATGGAATTTCTATAGAAGAATTTTGATGATCATGAAATGAAATAGTATTTAATGGTTTCCATGGTCGATAGTTAATATATTGTTCATATGGATTATTAAGAAAAAATTTTGAATAAATTGATTGATCATATAAACGTAAATCTTCTATACGAACTTGTTTATTACCATTAAATATTAACCAAATAGTTGATAATGAAGATACATTTAAATTAATTATATTTAGACGTTGTTGTATTATATGATTATCAATATGTAATAAAAAATTTGTATCAATACGTTGTAAATATATTGAATGCCAGTGATTATCAAGTATAAATGGATATTCAATTGTTATATTTAATAAATAAAAATAAATATGTATAAGACCATTACGAATAGAAAACTTGATTGAATCACATTTTAATGATAATGAACATGGACGAATTTGTAGAAAATCTTCTTCATCATGAGTAGCCTAAAAAATATTTAATAATCAAAATTTCAAAGGATTTATTTTTTTGATCTTCCCTTCTGTTAAATATTACAAAAAAATGTGAGTTCAATAGAAATAATAAATGCGAAAACCTCGGATTTAAATCCGAGTGTTATGTGTACTTCAAAAAGTGAAAAGGTATATTCACTGTGTTTTTTATCACTAAATTGCAAGGAGAAAATACAGACGTGCTAAGTTAGCATGGACCATACTGTATGCGACTCTATCCGGTGACCACTGACTCTACTCTCACAGTGATATTATATCTTTAGANCCTGTCCCCCCCCCCCCCCCCTCAGGGGTGGTCTGGTCAATAATGACAATTTTTTCGATAACTCAGCCATTTTGTGACGGATCCTTCTCATCTTCGAACTCGACCGAGACATTGTTAAGACTGAACTGTGTAGAAAATTTCATCATGATCCGACTCTCCTTTCGAAAGTTATCGTGTAAACGGCCGGACAGACGGACGGACATACTGACCGATTCTAGAGTGTACTCACTTTTTGAGTACACAATGATCCAACAGAAACTAAAATATTAATTACCTGTAATCGAAATGAAACATCACTAATGTGTTCACTCCATTGTATATTTGTATTGAATTCGAATGTTTGAATTTGACTTAGATCTAAATGATACGCAATTTGTTCACATTGTCGACCAGTATATCCAGTTTTTGAACAATCACATGACCATATACCACCATTATTTACTCGACATTCACCATTATGTTCACATAAACATTGATGTTTAGTTGATAATATTGTTGAACATGGACCACTTTTTGGTACTATTTTATTATTATTATTCGTATAATTAATATATTTTTCTAAATTAATTAATTCATTATTGATTTCAAGATCAGAAAAACAACCAATTAATCCACGATGCATTATACCAGAAAAATAATTAGTTGGTAGCCATCGTATTGATGGATTAACACCACCGATTGTTAATGTATGTAACTAGAGAAGTAATTAATCATAAATAGAATATTCTTATTTAAAAAACAAAATAATCTTCATCTATGATCAAGTGAATATTATATGTTAGCTAGGAGTTGTGTATGTATCGATAATTATCATACAGAAATACAAGTATTGGATTGCATATTTTACAAGACAATCTTGTCAAATAATAAATCGATTGTAACATAAGTCTTATCTGATGAGATAGACTATATTAAGGTTAGCAAGAGGCGAAAAGGATTCATATTTGTAGATCTTTCTTTTCTGAGCTACGATAATTTTAGTGCTACTTCATAGTGAAAGTATTAGATTTTCTAGTATCTCTTGTCCATAGAAATACAAAAAAGTCAAATATTGTTTTTATATTAATATCTCAAGATAGGAGATACTAGAATGCCAAATACCTTCGCAATGCATTAGAGTAACTCAGGTCAAAAAATATACGGATTGTTTCTGACTACCGGATTTCTACTGCAGAATTCCTATCAATTTGCTGAGCTTTACCAACCAAAAATAGCATTTTTCCGGTGGAAAACTGTCGGAAAGTCACGGGTTCGGACGCCAATATTATTGATCTCGGTATTGAGTTGAAAAACTCACTAAAATGAGCATAAATTAACAAGATAAAATTTATATTAAGACTATCTTCTATCGAAATGCAAAATTCAATAGCTAATAAATAGATAAAAGACTATTTCTAAACATTCGCAAATAAAAGAAGAGTCAAAAGTTTCTAGATAAAATACTTGACTAGTTTTTTTTTTTGCATATTTAAATGCATTTTAGAATCAGAATTTGGTGCTCTGTCAGAATATTTATAAATAAATCTTGACAGGACTCAAAAATACTTTCTGAAGATAAGTCTATATCAAATAAGTTTTGTAAATATGTAATACTTGAGAATGATCTCTACTCTGCAAAGTGCCGCTAAAAAATGTCAAAGTTGTGACTCAAAGTCATTTTTCGCTGAAACAAGGAAAATTAGAAAAATAACCGTTTTTTTTTTTTTTGCAAGTTTTCAACAATATTTACTACTTTGTAGAGAATTATTTTCGGTAGCTTCCAATATTTTCAATAAAATTTTGTGACACGTTTCAAACAAGTTCCATCAGAGGTCTTTTCAAATAGTGTCCTGCAACCGGGTCGAATACCCAATAATTAATGAGATCTCAACATTTCCAAATAGTCTTTTTTTTATTTTCTTCACACTATTATTTATATAAAAGCATCAGACTAAAAGATAATTTGTTTTTCATGAAAATTCATCTTGATATATATCACATTTTTCTTTTTGCAATGCATTTAAATATATAAAAAAAATAGTCAAATACTTTGTATAGAAATTTTCAGCTCATCCTTTATAAAGAAAATATCGGATTTAATCATATGATCGACGAAATTTTTCTTATTGGATATATTAATTCAAATAAAAGAATAATAATAAAAGAAAAACATTACATTTATTTTTGATGATGAACTTCGAATTGATATTCTTGTATTTTGTCTATAATCGATCATAACATTTAATTCTAATCCAATTTGATAAGTTCGTAATTCTAATTGAATATAATGTGATTCTCCATCATTAAAACGTTGTTGAAATAATTCTTGTCTTTGTCGTTTTTTATTTATATTAAATGTTAGAAAAAAAAATCCATCAATTAAATCAAAACCAAGAAAATCTTGATTCGATTGACTATATAAAAGAATACAATTTGATGAATATGTTTCAAAACGAAATGATATATTCATTTGTTGAGAAAAATTAGGTAAATCAAATGATATAAATGATGATGATGTAAGAAATTGTATAGGATTTATTAATGCTTTACAATTTAAATTTTGTATTAAATTATATTCATAAAAATTTGTTAATGATTGATTAAAATCAATTGTTAAATTTTCATTAAATATAATTGTAATATCTTTTAAACAACCATAAAATTTTTCTAGATTTAAATCATTATTTCCTCCAATAAGTAATTGTGTAAAATTAAATAAATGATCAACTTTAATATCATTTTCAAAATCTAAATAATATTGATCAATAAGTATTGTTATTTGTCCATATTTACGTTTTATTTGTACATAATGCCATTGATTATCAATTAAATAAAGATTTTTTGTTGATGATTCATACCATGAATTATTAAAACGATATTCAATTAATAATTGTCCATTTTTTAATCTAATATATATATTTGAATCAATTAATTGAAATAAAAGACCATCATAATGATTTGTTTTAAATTCAAATGTTATTATTTCACTTAAACTTGATATTATATTAATTAAATCATATTTTAAATATTGTTTACCATGAAATGTTAATTCATTTGTTTGTCGTTCATATTGACAATTATTTCCTTCATAATATGTTTCATCACAAAGACATTTATATGTATTATCATTTATTAAACATATACCTACACCACAAATTGATGATGAACAATGTTGATTTGGAATTAATGAAACGCCATCAGATATATCAATTGGATCCGGTTGAATAAGACGAGAATTAGTACAGTTTTTATAAACTAAATTGCGTAATTGACCACGAAAACGTGGTTGCATATAAACATCAAATGAGGATAAATTTCCTGAGCTTGGCCGTTCTAATACCGCTGGAATACCTGAAGCAAGAAAAAACATCTTTCTAAACAGCCAAGCATTTCTAAAAAACGAGTTTTCGCGTCTATTCAGAAAACACAAAAACTAGCTATTTTCTTCATATAAGAAGCGTGAAGATACTTAACAAGGCAACTTCTTTTTTTTGCATCTGGAAAACGTCCAAAAAGTTTTTTCATCATATGTTGACATACACTGCGCATAAGAAAAGTACTTTTTATCTGCAAAGCAGGTCAAAACATCACGAGAAAAATTTTCTTTTTGCATGCTTTCCAGATATAAAAGTTGCCTTGTTAAGAATCTTCACGCATCTTTATTGATGAAAATAACACGCATTGATATTTTCTGAATAGACATGAAAACGAGAACCACGTTTAAGAGCGTTATCACAAATTCTTATCTACTTGAGTATTAGATATTATCGGTAATACAATCTATCTATTAAACAGTACTTTGATTGTACAACAATGAATGTCAATATTGATTCTTTATAGGAATAAGATTTGAAAACAAAATATCATGTCATGCTATAGTCTAATGTTTCAGATTAAATTCAGACAAAAGAAAAATTCTTTCATTACTAAAAGTACTTTGTAAGTTTTACTTTGATTAGAATCTTAAGAAAAATAATTTGTCGTAAAAGAATGAAAATTTTAAATGTAATTCATAGATGTCCTTGTAACTCATTATGAACGACAAAGAATTTTTTTTTTCTCTCATTAATTTTCTATTTCGAACACAAATAGATTATTTATAATTACATTTGCATGTTGGATAGATTCAAAATTTTATCGGTTATATCAATAAATATACTTCTCATATCAGAGTTCAATATGAACCAAAATTGTCATTCGTTAATATGACTAAGTTCTTTCAAAATCAAAAACAAGAACAACTGATCGATTCATCTTCATTCATCCAAAAAATAATCGTTATAGACAATTTTTTCTATACTTCATCAATTCAAAAGCGGATATCTCATGTCAACATTATTTAAATATCATCGTCAGATAAGTAACACATGTTGATAGGATAACTGTCATTACCTCCAAAATAAAATGGTGATGCTTGATATTCATTATATATAGCACCGCCAAAATATAAATCTTCTGAATGTGTTATTGTTGAGTTTTGTGCCAATCCATTATCAATACTAAGAATTGTTGTTTGTCCATTACGTTTAATTAATATAGTATGCCATTTATCATCATTTATTTTCATGTTAACATTTAAAGCTTGTCGATCATTTCCCAAATTAAATAAAAGACGAGGTTTACCTTCAATTAATTTTAAATAAAAAAAATCAAATTTTCCCCGATCATCAATATATGCAAGTGTACCATCATGTACATTTGTTCTTATATCAAAACGAATATAACCTGTCAGACATGGATGCCAAGAATCGAATGCTACATAACTATTTGATTTTGCTGAAAAAATGTATGTATTTGATAATAAGAATGATAATGTTCTATTAATAAGAAATAAATAAATAAAAATAAATAAAAACATTCTATTAAAATGATGCTATCATCATAATCATCTAAAGAAGAAAAAAGAAATACAATACATTAACCTCAAGATGTGTCTTAGATTAAAAGTCATTCATTTTTCAAAGATAGATGACAAATATAATTCGAACATTTATTCAACCAAAATCTAATTATTTCCTTTTTTATTACACACCTGATTTATTGTTATTATGTGTTCATACTATTGGGTGATCGTGATTATATGGATGATCAAACGATCAGGAGAGAAATGAGGGAGAAAATTTCTCTCGGCACTACGACTAGCTGCAACAGTACGATAGCACGAATGATTACGTACGATGTAAGCAATTGATTTCTTTTTTTTTCTTCTCTCGTCATTGATTCTTTGGCATGTGGTGCCACAAAAAACATTGTACGTACAATATCGTTATATAGAAACAGGAGCCAAGACAAAAGAATTTTTTTTTGGGTTGTAGCACAAAAAAAAAGGCAATAAACGAAGATAGACAGATAGTGATGATAGATGAGAAGTATGAGAGAATGATGTGCTGAGTTGAAGGTATCAAGATATCAAGATAATTGTCGAGAGAAGAGTCTGCATATGGAAGAAACAATTTATCCTATAGAAAGGATTTGTAAATTGAATCAACACAAGTGGCAAATGCGTGGTTGATTGACCATCGTTTTCTTTGCTTTTTTTTCCTTCTATCTCGAAGTTTCTCGTCAATGTTGTTCTAACTCGAGTACGGTAATAATAATGATGATGATGTTATTTCTATGTATGTCAATGTTATGGAAAAAAATAAGAGAGAATAATCAAAGTTCAAATGAGACAGACAAATATGATGGACCGCCCGTCAAGCTTCATCATATCACATGCTTTTATAAATAAACACTTCGACTACAACATAATCGAATAAGATGTCGATGCTCAATATCAAGCCAATTGTATGCATACAAACTAAAGCAGACTCATTAATGCCTATAGTAAATACAAGCACAAATATTTCTTTGTATTTTCATATATATGAATAATGAACAATACAATTGTATGTTGTGTAAAAGAATTTTTCTAATGGCAGTTCATTAGTTAAAATATGCACGCTATGAAATTGTTGAGCACATATTTCCCAATAGATAATTTTTATTTCTTTTGTTTTTTTTTAACATAAAGACATCATACAATATAATGTATCATAATGTTTCATCAATTACTCAAATGACAAAAATTCTTTTGTCTCTATTTCATATGAGTTATAACAACAATAATGATTGAAATGTAAATAGATTTGAGAGATTGTTTTTTAACATAGAGAAATCAAAATAAACATGAATCGATTATGTATCTATACTAAGCACTTATCAAGTCATCAGCTATATACTTTGACCCTGACAGAAGCTGTTGCACATAATGTACTAGTTGTCTCAGATACTATCCTAAAGGTGTATTGTCATTACTTGTTATTCATGCGTTCATTTGAATAAGCAATGAGATATAAGAAAAAGAGAACCCTGAAGAACAGTTTCTTTATCTTTTTTTCATATTTATTCTAATCGATTATGATGAATGGAATAGCGTTGATGACTCACGGCAACTCTACAGAAGCGAAATAACCTTGACAATAGTACTTTGTCAAAAGACTGACAATAGTAAAAAGGAAAGAATTTGCGACTAACTACAAAACTTGATCACATTAGAAATAAACAAATGCTGCAACTTAGTAGTTGACGATGACAGATGAAGAACTTAATGATATGTGCTATTTACTAATAAAAGAAGAAGAAAAAAAAACAGAAATTCAAAGAAAAGACAATATACTCTAATACATGTCGATTTATTCATATAATGAAACTTAGATTTTTTATTGATAAGAAAGTATTTTGTTTGTTAATTGAAAATGATCATTTTGCATTAGACGACATGTATTCAATGAGAATATAAATATGAATTGAATCTTTCCATAAGATAATTTACTTTCTATCGTAATTGAAATGTAAAAGCTTCGACATTTCAAATCTGATTGTTGCATCTCAAAATATATATTCGCTATGTCATTAGTTGTTCGATCAAAATGTTCCTATGATAATAGAGTAACAAGGTGATGAAATGATAACAGAAGAAGCCTCTTTGCGCAAGAAATTGAACCTTGCATCTTCTACTTACCAGACAAATGTGCAAGGATTATGCTAGAAAGGATATTCTTTATCCTTCATATAATAGAAGAAAGAACACTTAGGATATAACATAATTTCTTTAGCTACCAGAACTTATTATTCTAGTTTTAATGTTTTTTTTTAAACCATCACGATCTTCTAAGAACAATAAACACAAATATCATCCTGACATACATGTTCATATATTTTCTCATTGAAATAAATTCATCGACTCATAATTAAAACTCCAAATGACAATATATTTTATTAATATATACTTCATTGTCCATATTGTATTGATGTTGATATATTTTCTTGTTCAATTTGACATTGCTATTGATCACACTATGTTTGTCTTGAATGCAAATTTTTGATTATTACTCTAGCCTAATTGATTTTTTTGATGATCATACTTTGCACTAAGTCGATTTCTCAACTGCTTCACCATAATCGATAACTCGTCCAACTGTTACATGTACTATATAGCATTGCTTTTTTCCTCAGCAATTGAATGTCGTAATGCAACTGAGACGTAAGTATTTTCTTTTGTCCTACTATAGATATGTAACCATAGGACTCATTCAACGCGTCTACAAAATGATATAATTTATTTACTGATTTAAATATATTTGCGAGAAAGAAAAAAAACTTGACAATACATACAAATTTCAGGCTAAAATTCTCGTACTTTCATTTTGTTCTATTGAATACAAGGTTATATAAAAAACAAACAAATTATACAGTTTTGTAACTGTTGATAAGACGTGTCTGATAAGTTCTAGGTTGCATATCAACGGAAGGGCGGAAAAGTATTAGGCTTATTAGAAGAAAGTACTTGTATCTAGTCTCAATGACGTTCTGTTACTAATGGTAAGTCAGCAGTTTCAGCTGCAAGAATACAACATTGATTTTATAATATCCTTTCTCAATGCAAAATAATTTACAAAGAAAAAACTCTTTCAAAAATAGTATAATACTCAAAAATAAATTGATATCTTCATAATAAATAACATCAATGGTTACTATTTATTCTATATATATATATCTATTATTAACACGTATAAAAAAAATAAGTTAAAAAAAACACATTTACAAAATTTTAATTATTTTCAATTGTAGGTGATGAGATTGATTCAACTAAAATATCGTTATTATTATCATCATCATTACAAGATGATGTTGTTGTTGATGATATTGACCAATATTGATGCATACGTTTTTGAAAATTTTCAAGATAAACACGTTGTTGTTCAATAAATTGAATTGTACTATTTGATACATCATAAATTAAATCACAGAAACCTTTCATTATAATTACACGTTTCATTAATAAATTTGGAATATTTGACATTTGATTTATAATCAACTGAAATTAATAGAAAGTTTTACTGTTAATAAATTATTTTTTTAAGAACGAAGTTAAGTTTCGAACTAGAATCTGTCGGATTGAATCTGAAAACTTTCAACTCGACGAACTCTAATTCGAACAACAACTACAATTTGACAGCAATCTTTATCATTTTATATCTTATACATACTGATATGTCTGTTATATATTTCTTTTCTATACAGTTTGTGACATATATCAATTAATATCTTTCATAAAAGAGATGTTATTTCAACTTCTTGTTTTCAATAAAAACAACGGCATAACGTTTCAGATATCAATTTCAGATAGATTCTATTGACAAATTTGTTTTTTGTTATTATCAACGTACATCTCGATATCTAGTCTCTTATATAGAAAGAATAATTCATGATGACAAGATCCAAGAATATAATTCGATAAGATTATAACATATGTCAATAAAGAATTAATAATAAATTAGTAGAAAATTCTCCTAAGATCTGTTATAATACCTCCTTCTTTCGAATATAATATTTTGCTACACATTTAGCTAATTCTACAACAGTTTGTAAATCTTCAATTTGTGAAGCTAGAGCAATACCTAAAAAAAAAGAATTCCAAATACAATTTACTGTCGAAATATTAGGAAAAAAAAATATTTGTTTTTTGTTACCATAATGAAGATCTTTACATATTCCCGGTCGAAGTGTATATGAATAAATAATTGAATTTTGTTCTTTTAATTGATCAAGTATTGTTTGTGGATGAAATCGACGTAAACGATGTATTGAATCACTATCCGTATCACTACCAATTTTATCATTATAAATAACATCAAAATGATAATTAGCAAGATTTCGATAGATATAACCAACAGATGTTAAGTGTTGTAAATGGGTTGCTATAATAGAAAATGCTTCTGAACGACATAATGTTTCAGTTATACTTGTAGCCAAGGCAAGGCCTAGAAAAAAACAACACTTGTTTGTATTTTACAATGATTTTTCATTGTCATATACCTTCATTTGTTGATGTACTTGAACAAATCTACAAGATGAGAAGAAAACATATTTGTTGGATGCAATAAGATAGAATAAAACTCTCCTATTGTGGGTGCTAGGAGTGATTATTTGTAGTTGCTCTATTCTGAGCACGAATCGATAATTATATGAATGTTCGGAAAAATACAAGAGACAATTACTAATTGAAAAACGAATATATAGCCAACTCTATTGGATGAGTCCAAAGACTAGTATCTTATCATGTAGCTATCAAAAGGACTAGGACCGATAAGGCTATTTTTCTGTCCCCAACAAAATTGACTTTTTTTACCGATTCACAGTCCGACATGATGTCTGATGATATTCCAGGGGTCAAATTTTGAAAAACTGACCAAAAAGTTTTTCGGACCTGGGGTCCCCCACAGGGATCTCTGGGAAACTTTTTATCCTTGGTTTCGTTGAAATGTATGTTTGTTGATAGAGTCCAATGTGCTGATTTAGAATATCAGTATATGAAGTCCTCAAAGGCTTT
>CAJNSZ010001338.1:0-29415 GCA_905329745.1 Rotaria sp. Silwood2 | reverse complement strand
TTTTATTCTCTTAATATTTCTTAATTTATTCAAAAATACGAAATTCAACTATTCATTGAAAAAAATTCAATTCTAATGAAGAAAGTAAATTCAATAAAAAAAAAAAAAAAGACATTTGACAAGATCCACAACCATATCTAAACCTACACACACTCTATTAGTAGCTTCTAAATGACGATTATACAGATAAATTTTCTAAAAAAAGAGTACTATTCTGAATGATATTTCTGATATTCTATGCTTATGAAATATTCAAACTCTAAATAATGAATTTAAATATAACTATAAATGTTTATCAAAATTCTTAGTGATTTTAATCAAACATTGCTCTTAAATGAGATCAATCATTGATAGAGGTTCAGTTATACACGACATAATCTACTTTAATTGATTTTACCTATTAACAAGATATAAATAGAACACATTTCGATTAGGTTCATTAATATTTTAAGATTTCACGAAACGGAATAGAAAGCTTTACAGAGATTATTTCAAAAGAAATATATATACTTCTGTATTTTCTTCTATATTTCGAAAGTATGAAGTACGTTTTTTCCTCATAAATTTTGAATATAAATTTTCGAATAGAAAACTTTGTTACTATATGATACTCTAATAAATAACAAAGTTCAGAATTCAGAATTCTAAGTAATAGTTTGATTCATAAAAGTTTCTATTTAGAATTTATAAAGTCCTTTGTTATAAAGACATAGAGCAATGATATTGATCTATGAAATGATCATTGAAAAACAAAATTTTACTAAAATTTAATATGAAAACTAAAACTTCAATATAAGTATCGTAAATTTAATAATATCATCAATCAGTTGGTTATTATGTTTGATCATAAGTGGTTGACAAATGTAAAACGCGTTAGAAAAGAAGCAGTTGAGTGTAACTAAAAAGCAGAAATTTTCGTCCTGATGATCAGTTTATCTGAGAAATACTGTAATGAGAAATCTAAGTCTTGATTTTTTTAATGTCTTAATATTTTATTTAATTATTCAAATATGCGTTGAAAACTATAATATAAGAAGATTTCTTTTCTATGAAGAAAAGCACAAACATTGTGATTATTTACAATCGTTAATTATTCGATATATTGTGAAAATAACAAAGAATAAACTGTAATATTCGTGTATCGAATTAAAATTTTCCAATTTTGTTACTAAATTTTCATAGAATTTGACTTATGACTAATTTTTTTAATGTGAGTTCTTCTACTTGTAATATGGTGAAAAGAAAAATATCAAATATCACTAGTTCTTTTTATTTTCGACTTAAAAACTTTATATTTAGTGTCAACTACAAAAATAATAACAGATACAACGAAATCAGTAAGTAGACTTCATCTACAATCGAATTCTATCTTGATATTACAAACCATTAACATTTAATGAATATAAATAATCGAAAAGAGTCAAGCTGATTCGCGAAATATACATTTTATCATATTATAATTTTGATGTATGATTCAAATGTACTTTCAAATGAGTTTCATAATAATGAACAAGATGCTTTCACTTAGTTCATCTAAGATCTTGTTTGAATAAGTAGCAGATTTTTGTCAATTATTTAGGTAGAATATAAAAATATCTTAATAACTAAATATGAAAAAAAAAATACTTCCTACGATAGTCTCTCATTCGAATACTGATTATCAACAGGTTTAATGAAGTATTGCTTACAAAGAAAACATCTTTATAATAGAGTGATTAGTTAGAATAGTATTCTACTTTATTGTGTTTTAGTTTCTCATCCTAAATATTGTTTCCTATTGTCTTCGATTTGATTATTATCAAATCTTGAATACTTTTAAATATCTATATTAAATAGATAAAGAGAATTGCAAATGTGTTTCAATACTGTCCAATATGTTTAACTATGTGGTATAATCGTATCATTTTTTATAGAAATAAACTTTTCGTTGATGGTCATCTTTATGCAATCATGTTTGGATAGATAAAAATAAAGTATTCTAGGTCAAAGAATCGTCATGTAACATGTTCTTAAAAAAATTCTTAGTAGTCAATTTTTTTGATTATAAATATTCTCCAAATAAATATTTTTTTCAATAGAATCAACCGAGAAATCAGAAGTCTTTCGCTTATCATTAAAGTTGAATGTGCTAATGTTACATTTTAGAAATTTCTAGAGATTAGAGCTATCAAACAAGGAAAGAATGTTGCTGATTCTTGATAAAATATATTCTAAAATTATAGAATCTTTTCTTTGAGTCGTCTTATTGGTGTTTGAATTAAAATCTGAAAAAATGATAAGTGTAATGAAAAACATTCGATTTCATTGATTTTTTTTTATGTTTCAAATCAATTGAATAATTCTTAATATCCAACTCGATTTTAATAACATAAACTTGGTTCATAACAAAGCTATTCTATGAATAAGTTAAATATTAGAGATAATTTATTAGTTGGTTTCTCATGTATACAATACTAAACAACCCTTTGAATTAAAACATCAGAGATTTAGTTTCTATGAATGAATAAAACCTTGTCTAATGTAAATCTATCTCCAGTAATTAAAGAATATAATATTTTTCAAAAAAGAAGTTGTCTGATATGAACCATTGATTGATTTTAGTGAAAAAATTTCATTAGAATCAATTGGAATACAACGAATTGATACATAGTTTCTTTTTTAAAATATAGATGTAAGAACAGAAGAAGTGATCGATTAGTACACGACAATGAAGAAATTCTAAGATATAAATCGATCTAATCAGTTTCCACCAAGAAAATAAGATTAAAGAAAAAAATCGTCAAAATAAACGAAGTTAGCGATACAAGTTGGTATTTAGTCAATGGAGAAAATGTTTTTTTTTTTTTATTATCTCCGTTGACTTCTTTATTTCTCTAATTCATCATTCTGTGATACATCGCGATTTAAAAAATCGACAAATCGAAGAAAATATTTTATTTCAAAATTTCTTCATACATTCGTTTTTCATGATATCGAAATAAGTAACTAACACAAATTATCGTTTTATGAATTTTCAGATAAAATTTATCGGATTGATAGAATTTCTTTCTATAGAAAGTATCGAAAATTCTCTAAAAAATTGATCTTTCTATTTACAGTAAATATGTATTACAGACATGGCAATACTACATGTTTATTATGACTAAGATTTTCATCTGTGAAGATTATTTCTTTAAGATTTTGACATGAGAAATCCGAAAATCGTTTCATTTCTTAGATTCTCAATGAATAAATTAAATTTTTTCATTGATTTAAGAAAGATTTAGATTCTTTAATTGATTAAGACTTCTACGACTCTAGACAAGATATCAATATCAATTCTTTATTGATTCTCTTTGAATAAGTAAAACATTCAAGCAAAATTTTTAATGGAGTCAAAATTTCGACCAGTTCTGCTGACGGATCTTTTTGTTCTATGCTCGAATTCAACTGTTGATGTATTTAGAAATTTTATGTGAATGCATTTCACACGAGGAAAATCTCTACTTAGAAAATCAACTAGAGAAATAATTTACTTTATTGTCTTGTAGTCCATCTCCGATATGTTGTGCACCAATATTGCCGATTTTATTATTTGCAAGATGCAGAAGCGTTAGTGTCTGTATTATAAAATTAATGAAGATCATAGTGAGTAGAGACTGTACGCATAATAGGAATTGAAAGACATAAGTCTCTACAAGTGTCATGTAAGAAGTTCTTTCTCATTAACTAATCATAAGTTCTCTTATCAGAAATGGTATCAAAAGAAATATCTGTTTATGAAGTAAACAGTCAAATTGTAGTTTTTAATTTATGATACTTTACTGCATGTAGTTCGGGCGATCAGTTGTCTCCACTTCTTACAATTTTCTGCATACTGATGGAAGTAGATCGACAAAAAAAGTAGTTCGCTTGACAAAAAAAATGAATACGTCTAGTTTTCGAAAGAAATGTTTACTTTATAAGTAATTCTTTTGATGGATGTTTAGTTAACACTAGATTAAATATGAAATGAATGAAAAAGTGATAATTTAATAACTTTCTCAACAATTGAATTAACATGGAAAATGATCAATATATCATTGAAATATAATAATACAATCTTAGTTTGAGATATGTCTATTATTTGAATAAGACAGATATTTCAATTAGTTCATTTAAGGTTCTCATATTGTTATGATATTATACAACTGAAAACATTTACACAACAACATATCGAGTTTTTTAAGAATGGATATAAATTGTTGTTGTCAAAAATATTTCTGATGTTTATATGGAATAGAAAAATACTAGAAAAATTCATATTATTCCATAGATAATTTTTACTAAAATCGAATTCGCTGATGCAAAAATAATTCTTTTCGTGACAGATTGGAAAATTAAAACTGAACAAAATCATAACTTTAACATTCGCATTGAAAATCCGGTTTTAATCTTTAATCTGATGTTCTAAAAAGAAACTAAAATATTTTTACACAACAATTCTGGAGAATCTCATCACATTCTCTCAAATTCTTTATTTAGTAATCGTTCAATAAAAATTTCTTTCATTGAAATTTCTTTTCTCAAATTACAATGCGTATAGAATTCTCGATAAAAAGAAAACATTTGTTTCACTGTAAAAGTAGTTTCTATTTCACGATAATTAGTTGAAATAAGGGGAAAACAGCGGACTTGAAGTAGAAAAGTACGCCAAAGTAAGTCAAAGTAGACTATTTGACGTAGCTCAAAGTACCACCCAAGTAGGAACAAATAGCTTAAAGTAACTTCAAGTTCAAAAGTCCGCTGTTTCTCCTTTGATTTGAAATGCTTCAATGCTTGAGATATTCATTTGAAAACCGCAGAAAATATTTCATTTCGTAACAAATATTCTGAAAACTATTTTTTAATCTCGATTTGAACTTAATGACACTAATGAAATTTTATACTTTATGATTTGATGACTAATTTATTTTGTAAAAATTCTTTTTTTTTTAATACTAATACCTCAAAACATTAGAAAATTTAGTTCTTTTAATTTCACTTCGAAACTTCTATTTTTATTCTTAAGAATTAAAAGGTTTGGTTTTCACTGCTTTGAATATTTCATGTTGATGACATTTGATAACAGTCGATAATCAAAATTTGTCAAGTTTGTCCAAAATAATTATATGATCTTATGTAATTTTTCAAATCTGATTTTAAAATATTCTTAAATAAACTAAAAGACAGTTGTTTCAATACTACAACTCTACTTCGTTTCGATCCTATCCAAACAAGTATCAGAACATTTCCAATTATTTCACTATAATTAAATGAAATTTTGACAATTTGACCTCAATACTCTTCCAAAGATTTGAATGTAACTATATATTATCAACAACTGTATAGGAAATTTTGTGATTTAAGTGAACATCTTTATTAAACCGATCGGTGTGGTTGTGGGGTGTGGATATGGATGTGGGTATAAATTGCTACTTCATCAAATTCGCACCCACTCATACCGACACCCATACCCTCAACATCCACACACCCACACCCTTTTGATTATCGACATGTACGAAAAATTATTTTGCATTGAAAAACACTTAAAACCTAAAAACTTATTTTAATTTTTACGATTTCAATTTGGAAATAGACTAAATTCCATAACTGAAATCATTTTGAAATTCAAATATCCAGAATTAATACGTCAAATAAAAATTAATTCTCATACAAAGATATTAAAATTATTTTTCGAATAAAACTATTCTTAATTGTTGTTACAGTCTAGAAATTTTAAATAACATGACTGGCTACTCTTATTAAGACGTAAATACCTGCTGTGTAATTCTATCTACTTTTTTTTTGCACTTCAACATATTTTTGCAATTTACCATAGAAAGCAGGACATTTTTATTCCTATAAAGACCTTCGATCCCTATATTTTAATACAGACTATTCAATAAAAATACTAATAAAATGATTATTTTACTATATGGCTTATGCTCCAAAGGCGCCTAATTTGCAATCGCATATTGTAAAAAACAATGCAAATACTCAAAACATCCTGCACTACATTACACATCATTCTAGTTCCAGTATGAAGCAGTCTAAACAAGTTGTTTGGGAAATAAGATCAAAGCAAAAGGGACTATTCGAAGAGTTCACACTAGTCTAGAGCAGAAGTAGTACTACTTTCTCAAAAATAAACTGGTTATAACCAATAGAAATGACGCTTCAGACTAGTCTGTATCATTATTAAAAATAGTTCAGACTAGTCAGATATTGAGTATTGCTAGGTCTAACGTTCGAATCCACCTATCGCCACCTATCCTCCTGACTTTTTTGTTTGACTGACTCGTCTGGACAGTATGAACATACAAAACGGGCTAGTCATAACAGAGTGAGAGCATATTTCGGACTAGTCTATATTAGGTTGCAAGACGTTGCTCGTCAAGACAGCCAGTCCTGACGCACTGCAAGTCATTTCAGACCAGACCAGACAGTAGCGCGGACATTTTAGACTAGTTATGTCGGGCGTTCTTTCTTACATAGCGATTCTATTCATTTTTTTCCCATTATGATGAAAAAAGAATGATTGGGCAATCTCGAATAATGTCAGACACAATTGTGTCAGAGCTTGTCGTCGTTGTCGTACCAAATAAAAGGTTAGGCTGTTATCATCTTAACTTGCATTAATGTCAACTCCATCATTTGAAACACTTCCGGTCGAGCTTTTTCTACATATTCTCCACAATCTCGATGCAAGAACCATTTGTGTTTCATTTCGTTATGTATGCAAACGATTCTATACAATTACAGACATTTACGACCGATATGAGCTGGATTTTGAATTGGTATCAAAAACTGAGTTCGAATTGATTTGTCGTATTATTCGTCCTGAAAATGTTCGTTCACTTATACTATGTGAAAATATCAATAGACCAAATCAGATGATGTTGTTTTGTCAGTTAGTTGATATACATCGATTTACTCAGCTAAAATCAGCAACAATAAGTTGTTTTGATGATTCGGATCTTGACAGTATTTTGAAGCATATAGGCACCTGTTCGCTCACATCATTCTCAATCAACATTGAAAAATCACCGACTACTCGCTTCGACATTCCAAGATCGCTGTTTCCTCGTGATAGTATTCTTCCAACATCTCTTTCATCACTAATTGCACAACCAACTCTCCAGAAGCTTCAGCTGCACAGTTCTTATCCAATAAATGAGATATCATGGCCTAGTCAATGTGCACTAAAGTATCTTAATATTAACTGTTGTACATTGGATCAATATTGTATTATTCTTCAGAATTCACCTTTACTAAAAACAGTCATACTTACAGACTGCCATTTTCTGATAAATTACATAACAAAAATGTCTTTGTCAACTTTACTCTCATTTGAACAAGTAACATCTTTGACACTCGAAAAAATAGATGCCCTGGAAACGAACAAACTCAAATTCTTTCTTTCATTAACACCTTCGTTGGTTCATCTTCAAGTAACAAGCGAGAAAAAATTGTTCAATAAATTTCAATGGGAACAATTTATCGAAGCCAAACTTTCTTTCTTAGAAAAATTTCAATTTTACTTCAGTTGTCATGAGGACTTGCTTCGTCAACCTGCTGACCCCGCAAAAATAATTGTTCCATTTAAAACACCATTCTGGCTCAACAAAAGTTGGTTTGTCACTTGTGATTATATCAAAAGATTACGTTCGATTAGAGTCTATTCGATACCAATCTGTGTATCGGAATTTTACTACGTACCAGCAGTGGACAAAGTCTCATGTTCTACACATTACAATATGAATAATGATATAGCAACGATGGATAATGTGCATGTATTAGTCTCAGACTTGGCAATAGAGATGGCTTATATTGTTCCGGTAAAGGTAGTGTCTTTCAAATACGATATAATTCCTTCTCAAAAACAAAAGTATTTTTTCAACTCATATAACTCATTTCTCAAAGTCATAGTAGTTATGGATAAAGTCAAGGTATTATCTCTTACAGATGTGTAGAATCAGTTTTAACCTTAAGATCGAGATCAAAGCTGATAGCAATCGTTGACTAAAGTATATCGATAATCAATATGTTTTTATCTTTATAGGAAAAACTACTCGGCCACCATTTGTTTCGCAATGTTACTCGATTCGAAGTTCGAATGAATGATAGATCATCAATTGACTCTTTTCGTTATTTGTCGTCACTTATCGATTTTTCACATCTCGTAGCAGTTAAGCTGGATATTATCTCGAACACTCGAACAAGCATTAGGGATTTTGATCCACAATCATCTCATCTTCTACCATTCGTAAGAAACAATCATGTTGACAATAGCGAATGCCACATCAATATTGGAAAAGTTTGTTCAATGATACCTCGCCATATCAAACAGCTGGATGTGACAGTAAAAAATGTTGACGAAATGATCATGATTCTCACACGACTTAATCACTTATGCACTGTCTTATTTCGATTGCCAATACATTTTCCAGGTCGTCGTCAAGAAATTATTACATGGCTACAAAACAAGGCAATAGATTTCACGTATCATTATGAATACAGTTATCTGTCTTTATGGCTCGGCAAAAAGAGAACTCATCGTAAGCTGCCAACAGTAACATCTCTTCACGAACATGCAAAGATACTTCATCGTTATAATGATTGTTGACAATTTTTGAAATAAAAATTCTATGATAAATAGTTGTCAATCAAAATAAAGAGAACTAGTCAAGATTAGAAAAGTTGTAATTGACGCAAAACTCACTGGAACAAATATGTTCTATGTGATATAATCAGTTACCACAATCGACAAAATAGCAATCATTGCACCTATTGCTTTCCAATCTACTGACTGCATTGCGCATTCGTTCATTTGAGAGTAGTTTGCTTGCCATTCTATCCATGAATTAGCGTAAAGTTCTTGTAGTGGATAAGTACAGTGTGATCAAAGTCGTCTCTTTTAAAGCAATCGATCTTTTACAAAGCCCAATAATATCAGTACAAACATTGTCAATGGAAAACAGAGAATAGATAAGTCATTACCATATGCGTCATGGATCATTATAGGGATGATGATGATCATGAGTTTGTGGCACAAATAACCAATAATTGATAAAATACATCAAGCAGAAAATAAAAACAAGGACTGATGTCGTTTTAATATCTCATTTAGTGTTGTGCGGAGCAAAGAAATGCTCGGTGAAATTATACCAAAATGGCATCAAGTGCATAAACCATATTGAGTCGTTATAGTTAGGATAATGCTTGCTATTTTTACAATTAATAAAGAATAGCAAATGAAAAAAGAATCCCATTTCAACGTTTGTGCAAAAACGTTGAACAAAAAATTTGATCGACGTGGATTTTCAATTGTTTGATGATAAAATCATTAACATCTCTTAAAATAAGAATGATATCAAATAAAAGGCTGCCCACATGTACAATGCTAAAACTGATAAAACGCATGTTGCCACATATCAAAAACGCCAACCCGAACCTATGGGTTCTGAGTCTGAGGTGTAGATATTACCATTTGGTGATTGAAACGAAGAAACCGAGACGACTAATTGAAATGACAATATATCCCCGTAGTAAATAACATGAAGTAAATGGAACCATATAGGATAAGTTCGATGCAATCTCATCATTCGTATACTATTATTCAATAAGGATGATTTTAGATGCAAAACATACGAAGATATATATTTGATAGAATCTAAATGAAACAAATTATGAAGTAAAAGACCATGTTTTTTAACATATTTCTTTTCATATGCAAGAATAATCAGGATTTTTAGCATAAATTCAACTATCCTAAGAAAATATTCTCTTTCTGACAGCAAATTCTATTGCATAATCAATTATGGATATACAAAATATATCAAAATAATAAAAAATATTTTCCCAGTGTATCGCAAAATGCTATTAAAGTTGTTGTTCTAAACGATCTTTTTTTTATTTACAGATGCTTGCAAATAAGTAATTTCTCACTTGGTTTCGTGCTCTTCGGGTGTGGCTATGATTGAAACGTCACCCACACCCACACCCATTAGATTTAAGGGTTGTTCTCAAATCTTGTTCTTTTAGCATTATTAAACAACAATAACAAAAGAGAATAGTTGCATTAAAGCACATAAATATATTTGTCTCATGTCAATATTAATATTGTTCATAGAAAATTAATATTACAATGTAACGTTAGTTTTTTTTTTCATATATCACTGTTCGAAAATATTCGAGTTGCATTATTTAAATGAAGGTGAATGAAATCTTTCGAAGTGAGTAAGTAGTCCTTTGAGGTACCTATGTTATCTCAATATGCTATAAGTATAATTTCTATGGAAAGCGATACATTTAAAAAATCAAGAGTTCAAACCTGACCTGTGATATTTTACTATCATAGGATGATATGAAGAAGAAGATAATAGTTAGTAAAGTTTTTTATGATTTTTATTCTAATAATCGAATTTTCTCTGAATTTAAAGTTTCAGATTATTTTATTGAGTTTTTCCTTTGAAAAGTCCAAAAATATGAACTGTAATCTTTAGAAAACAGTAGTAGATAAACATTTTGACCCTCTAACGCGCGAAAATGGAAACCGGCTGCGAACCTCTATATACCAGAAGATAGAGCAAGCGACGCTCTACAAAATCTACTAGACCACAATTCACGCAAATTCGGAAGGAAATTTTTATTAGAAGGAGAAGTTGGTGCAGCAGTGAATTTATGGCGGTCTTATTAAAAGTATTCCTTAAAAAGTGAAAACATTTTGAGTCATATGAAAATGTTCTTGCAAAAAGTAGAACTTTTCACTTTGATGATGATTTTTGGGAATTTTTGAAAACAGTATTTTGCTCGTTTCAACCCCAATCCGTAGTCAAACCTTTAATAATTTATGATCAACATGATCAGCTCATCGAGCTCTACAAACGCCGAAAGTTTCAGCCAATTCTGAGAAACTTGATGTAAATGTGGTACGCTTCCCATGGATTCACCCTATTCTTTTTTTTTTATAGGCTCAAAATCTTAAATTTCAGTTTAAAAATCAATGAAAATGTTTGCCCATGCATTTCAGTCTGTTGTAATGGTTATTTTGTCACTACTCAATGAAAAAAGGTTCCGTTTAATAATCAAAATTATATATTTGTAGAAAACAATGCATTTAAATAATTATTTTTCCTTCTTTCTTCGAACTTGATTCTTATTGTCATTGGCTTAAAAATTCTGTCATGTATCAATTCACAGAATCCACGGTAGGACCACGCATATGATGAGCCAAATATTCCCTTGATTTCCATATAAGATATTATTGCTACCTAATGTCACATCGGAATTTCCGACGTTCATTTTGTCTTTGTTAAAACCAGGATTGCCAGATCTTTCGGTTGTGGAGATAGAAAAGATCAACACATCCACAATCCTCAAATAAATCACTCACAAGGAAAGAGTAGTTAAAGTCTTCTGTCATTTACCATGATAGGTTCCTTTCTTCTATTCCTATTTTTATTATCTCTTATTGACGAGCTTAATGTAATTTTATTTATTGCATATGTTATGTCTCTTCAAAATGTCCTTGAAATCGCTTTGTGCATATATCGATAGAGAGGAGAAGAAGAACGAGCGCGAAAGAACAAGCAACAATTGAGTAGACAGAGAAATACGAGTCACGTTAACAGTTAGATTTCTCTTTTCTATGCTTTTCTGTCTGTTCTTCGTTTCATATTCTATCGAACGGAATCAATATGTCACATGCTGACATTATGGGACTAAGAAACTGATCGCAATCATGTTCTTTATTAATGATGGAATCTCATTGTTTTTCCTATTTTCTTGTTAAGTCTTTGAGTAGTTCCAAATTTTATGCATCTGTATTGTCGTTTGTGTACTGAAAATAACTAAGCTGTTAATGTCATGTTCCATTCTATGTACATAACGGCGTTAGTCTTAATAAACCAATGGTAAACATATTTTATATCATCATAAAATAAGAAAAGACTAGATAAATAATTCAGTATGACACTCTCTTTCTTCATCTAAATAACAACAAAAATATTAACAGAAATAGAGTATGTACATAGATAATTAGAAGACGACCTTTGTTTCGCTTCTACCAGTCAAGATCCAACGAGACATTGAGATTTTGTGATCGATTGCAGCTGCTGATCATAGTTAGAAAAAACTAGAAAACGTTTCACTTAATTTGATATGATTTACACTAGAAGTAAAATGTATTTATTCCTATTATATCTTAATACTTATGTTCAGTTATTCTTTTATGCTTAATCTATCCATACCAAACTGTAAAATCATTGAATTGTGTAGCACAATAAGTGTGATAATAAGTAGATCTTATGGAATGAAATAGCATGTGAAATCCCTGAGTGTTGACGAGTAAAACACGTTTCAAAATAATACCATAAGATTTTCTTTTAGTAAGAATCCTTCATTCAGCAGCAACAAAAGAAACAATTGACAGGCAATAAGTGAGCAGATACAACAAAGAAGTATATATATTAACGAATAGATACCTTATATTCTTAATAGATGCTTATTTTCAATATAGAAAATATATTTCTATTGTAAAATTTATTCTCACAGGAGATTGTATAGTGATTAATAAACGCTAATGCGAATAGGTACTTAATTTATAAAAGAATAGTTATTATTACTATGTATTTCTGCACCATTTACTTGTATATTTTAGCTTAACACATCTGTTTATAACAAATAGACGTTCAATTACAAATTTTGAACTAATCTTGTTTTCTTTTATATATTTTTTCTTCTTTTGCGTCCATCGACCGTATCATGTTCGATTATTTTGTGCACGAAAAAGAAACTGAACGAAGCCTCTCAATTCAATTCGACAAAAGAAATCTTTCAATCAATTCAATTTTGTTTCCATCTCTGCTGCTTTTTCACTTCCATTTTCTGTTTATTCTTTTCTTTCTTCTCACTTATCTATTCTTCTCGTTTTATCATATATACGTAAACTGGTGTTCTATGGAACATAGGCAGAATTGAAACAATCAACTAGTTTAGTGTTTATGTTTGTTGTTATTTTAAAGATTTTTTAAAAATATGATTACTTGTATAACTGATTTACCTGTGGAATTGTTACAAGAAATTTTCGATTATTTATCTGCATTTGATATTTGTCATACATTTCACAATCTTAATGATTACCTTAATAATGCAATTCAAATTTATTCAAAGTTTAAACTTGATTTTCAATCAATTCAAAAGTCACATTTTGACCTTATCTGCCAATATGTTCAGCCATTGTGCATAAAAGCTTTGCGTCTTAGTGATCATCGAAGTGAAACAGTAGACCAATCGGAACTCTTCTTGTCTCGAATCAATGCTAACCAAATGAAAAACTTGCAAGCACTTTCATTAGCACAAATCGAAGATATTCCTTTCACTACGTAAGTGAAGTATATATTATGTTATAGGTATATATTTTTTTCACACTTCATTTATACTGAATTTATGGGATTTAGCAAATGCCTCTAGTATAGATTCCATATCGAGATAATAAATATATGTGAAGGATAGATGGGCCTTCATTAAAATCATCCATAACATGAATATAAAATGTAAAGAAAAATCGATATCTAATTGTAATTGAAACATATATATACCTTTCTTAGTATTGCTCAAAGTCTATCGATTTCAAGCTACGGATGGAATGTTTACTGATGATAGTAGATTATCAGATCGGATTCGATTATAGTCTTCATCTGGAACATTCTCAAAATAGTAGCAATAAGAGATTTCAGAATTAAACTTAGATATCAAGCAAAACTTTTCAAATGTCTACTAAAAATGATGTAAACAGGAAGTTAATTCACATGAATCATTTTTTTTCTTGTCTTGATGAAGGACATGATCCTTCGAGACAATTTATCAAATGATCATTAGAAAAAACATCTTCAGGAAAAGAACCTACGATCTATGCAAAAGAAGACGAAAAGGGCAAATTATATAAAATTTGTAAGGAATTTTATGAATATGTGTATAGTCCTCCAGAAAAACAGGAAGAAATTCAATTAATTTCGACGCTAATTATCAGATTTCTCTAAAAGGATCACATAATCTACATTGAAAAACAGAAGAAAAAAAAATTATAATTCACTCGAAAAAGAAGTTGTCATGAACATTATTTGAATTTGTTCCGTCATTGTGTTTATTGACTGAAAAGAAATTTTTTTGATTAGCATACAACAAAATTGTGTCAATAGAAAAGTTTTCTACACGATAGGAGCATGCTCTTGCCCTTTATTTTTGAACATGAACTTTGATTCCATTTTAGAATATTCCATACATTGTCACACTTCCAACAATTATCGTCGATAGCACTGATGAAATCCAAATCTGCCGATATAAGTTATATAGAGTTAGAAAATGAATGTGAAGATAAACGTCTACCTACCTATGAAATCGTCATAGAAAATGATAGTTGTTTATTCAATATATTTATTGATATTCTCCTACCACGTTTGCGATGTCTAATTTTACATGCATGTAATATATCTCAGTTGACATGCATCTGTCATCATCCAATGACGTCGATATCACTTGAATTGTTCGACATAGTTCTTATTGTCGACAATGACGTGAAAACATTGCCATCATTCAATCAGCCAGCAATGCATTTAAAACATCTCAAATTAAAGTTCAGCCGTAAGTAAATTAATTGTTTTTTTTTCTTGTTAAGCTTTGCTTATTCTAGAGTAGAATTCTAGTGATATGAACAACTTTTTCTGAAGCAAGACTTGAAAAGAGTAGTGGAAAATGTATGACTAGATATGTAGATCTTTTTTCTAACCCTTCATCAAGGATGTGACAGGTATCGTATCATTTAACGCAATTATTAATAAATTCATTCATAAAATTAGTTAGCTAGTGAATACATTGATTAACCAACAGAACGCTTGAATTAAGGTATTCACGGCATACTTAATAATTAATCATTAATAAACTATCCAAATGTGAATAGGTATGAGTGTGTGGGGTCTAAGTATTATGTGCTCGAATAATGACCATCAGTTTATATTAACTACTTAATATGCAAGCATTGCGACTTTATTCTTTCAAAATCTATAATTCCAGACTATTTTTAGTTTTAATGCATACTTGTTTAGTATTGTTTATTTCTTTGTAAACTTTTTAAAAACAATTTTTGTTTAGACAAACGTGATGAACGCAATATATATTATAAAATTTCACTGTCGGCAATTGAACTATTTCTAATGAAGACACCCAATCTTAAGCATCTTCATTTAACGGCAATCTGTCGAAGAGAATTTGCTAATGGCGCATATTGCTCGAATTTTATTTCTTCGTTTTTACCTCAACTTTCCACATTCAATTTTTGTTTTCGTTTTCCGTATTATATTTCTGATGAAGGTAACTTAAGTACATTTTGCAGCCCATTTTGGCTTGAATATAAACAGTGGTATGTTGCATGGGATAGTTTGTCGCAATTATTATATACACTTGCCGATCGTTACTTTCATCATTGCAACAGAAATGATCACATAAAGGTAACATCAACTAAAGGTCTGGCATTATTTTGCGCCACTGTAACTTACCTTATGGGATACTGACCTTCGCTCAGGTCGGACTACTTCAAGGATAAAATTTTCACTAATATTCACACCCTGGAATTGGATTGTGTTTTATTGTATAGTTCATCTGATAAATATTCATTTTTTTCGTGGGAACCAAATTATGTACTTAATTATGCAACTGTTCGTCATTTGATATTTCAACGTGATATAGATTGGGATAGACTCGTGGATTATTATAGCCCAAATCTATCTGAACTCACTCTACAATCATTAAATAAATCTAAACAATGCTTTCCACTTTATTCAATTCGCAAACATAAAATAAATGAAGTAGAAGATATTGATGAAATATGCTCTATTTTTCCATCAATTGAACATTTAAAAATTCCTGTATATGATCAAAATGAAATAGCATATATTATAAATCGATTGGAATATTTATGTAGTGCAGTATTTCTTTATAATGGAGAAAAACATATTTCAATCAAATGGATTTGCAAAAAAACTAATTTAATTGAAGATAATTTTACTTACAGATTGGACAGACAATTATGCGTATTATATATGTGGATTAATAATCAATCAAAAGTAATTTGATTCAATAAAATTTCATTCGGTATTCATTGTTTCCTTTTAGAACAATACAATTTTACCAAACCCATGGACTTACTTTTTGTGGTCGGTTAGAAGAGGAAAAACAAGAAAAATAAAAAGACGACGTGATTGGAATATGCTTTTAACAATCTATGAATGTACTTTCAAATCTGGGCTTTTTGCTACTACTCCACTTTTGAATGAAGCTCCTTTACATAGACTTTCGTCTTACAAGCGACTTTCTTATTTCTAAAAATTCATCTTAAATATTTAACCTTCAAAACGAATTGTTTGTTGACATTATTATTGTAAATTTTATGTAATATGTGAACGCAGTAATAAAAGTAATAATAAGATCAAACTCATGCTCTTAAATACTCGTTTGATATCTTCATTTATTTTCTATATGCATCGATGTTTTCACTTTCACTGTGAACCTTCAGATCAAAATGTATATTTATCGTAATTACCACAAAATTTTCCACATTTTATCTCTTGATCCATTGGGTAAAATTTATAGTTTTGATATGAAGAAGAAAAAACTTTCTTAGACATTGAGGATTGAAACAAAAGAAAAAAAAACGTCACACTGTTCTTGTGGAGTGAGACCTGCCAAGTTCCCAGGAGTCGGGAACTCGATGGGAATTGGGAACTCAAACGGTGTGGGTGGGTGGGGACGTTACCGTTACGTTCCCAGGTAATTCGTAACGGTTTGGTAACTGTCTCCCGTTCGCAGCCCGAACCCTAGGGTCCTCAAGTCCGATTTTCGAAAAAAACATTTTTTTCAAAAACACCCACACCGTTTGAGCTCCCGACTCCTGGCTATTTGGCCAGTGCTGTGCGGAGTAGTCAAATTGAATGTTATAAAACAATTTTTAAATATAAACGAAAGAGGCATGTAATTGTTCTACAGATCAGGGTTTTGTCGAAGGCGGCAGAAAACGATAAATGAAATAACAGCGAATGGAAGAGCAATAGCACCTGCTATAAGTAAAATGAGTGAATAATAAGTAGTTGGTTGGTACCATGTTAGTTCAGAGGACTTCTTTGTATTATGCCAACATGGATATGAAGAACCCATCTAAACAAAGATATATTTTAAATGAAATACTTGTTCAAACAGTTTGATGATTCTAAAAAATCGAATAATGTTCAGAAGCCTTTTTTGCCTTAAATAACTTTTGCAATGATTTTTCGAAAAGGGTGTGCTTGGCATTTTATCATAAGACATCGTTTTTGGTTAGCAGAACAGTTCACACGTCTCACCAATAATAATCAAGCCACTACCAACAAGTAAGTGTGTATTTTCTTTGCTATTCAAATGCTACCGTACTTAAAGCAAGTATTTGATATAAGAACTAATAGTCTATGCTATAATTTGTTTAAACCAATGAAAATCGCATAAAAGCAACTACTTGCAGTAGTCATATTATGAGATTTCTTCAAATAGAGTCAACCGGTTGATAACCATTATCAGGAGCTTTTTTTTATAGAATGTAATTGATAGAGAGAGTTGGCAAAAAAAATGAATTTATTTTTGACGAGAATTTCTTTTCTTGACCAATCATGTCTGAGTTGTTAACAACTTCCTATCGAAATATATGTGCTCAGTAAGAATGTGGGTGTAAGATCGTTATCAATATCTACGCTCAGACTACCAAGAATGGCGGAGAAAAATTTTGAGGTCTTCTAATAGAATAACAATAAGAATCATTGTTAGTTTACTCGTCAGTTACTGAATGGTCCGAAAGAGCTTCGGATATCCATGCATTCAATGAATATAAAAAATTTCTCAATAGAATCGATGATTTTAAGTTCATTCGACATTTTATCTGCATACTCAATGCTACAAATGGACTTATGTAATACACAGTTGTTGTGAAAATAATTGAAAATAATTGATATATCATTTATTATCGGTAGATCAAACGGTTTGGTCTGATCATTTCAATGTAGTACAAATCTTCAAAAACTTACATCGGTTGCGTTTCTCGCTAATAATGCTACGTACCTGGTATTTATCAGAAACGATCAACACAGATTTCAAAGATTTTTCTGCATCACCGCGAATTGTTCCTTTAAGTTTCCCATTTTGTCCGAAATCAACTTGCCAGACTGGTTGAAAGCACTTCTGAGTCGACATACGCGTCTCACTTTTAATGCATCTCGGGATAGTTTCGTAGCTTGCTGATGTAACATGGCAGGAATCTTTCGCATAAGAAGATACTTTAGAATGTTGATCGAAGAAAAGCGCACCACCGACTGCTAGACAAGCCACAGATATAATTAAGAAAACAAATCCGATTCCAAATACAATCTTTGCTGATCGAGATCCAAAATTAGAGTCTGCCATAAAAGAGAATCTAAAATAAGAACGTAACGGTTTGAATTAAAGTAACGATCAATCCGAAATTATTCTTCATTTTCTCTCTTTTATATCAGAAATCAATGTTTTTCTAACATTGAATGCATATGTACGTATATCAGACGCAGGCGGATCGAATGACCCAATGAAAAAAGTTCGAATATAATTTGAGTTTCTGAAGCAAAGTTCAAACTATAATCGATTGAAACTTTCCAAATCACCAATACTTTAAGTTTTAATCGAAAATAATTTTTTAAATCTAGTATAATTTTCATTTTAATCAAACCTATGCTTAATTGAAACAATTAGTTTGGTTTGGAAAATTCGAATAAATTATACTGCAGATTTTGCTGCACAAAAATTTGCTGATAATTTAACAAAAAACTAATGTAATCTAATTGTTTTTCTCAGAAGATGGAATGAATGTGTTATTCAAATGAAGGAAAATATGTGATCAAATGAGTAAATTTTATGTCAAGAGAGAAATCTGGGAACATAACGAGTTATTATGAAGAACGGCAAATGTATCTACTGTATCATAATCAGCAGTCAATTAATCAAGAGTATCTATAGTTAAGATTTATGGAAGGTAGAACAACGTATATACTTCGTTAATATAAACATAATTTGACATTGGATAAGTATGCCAAACTGATTTCATCAAGATCGTCACAAGCTTTCCTATCTTCTTATTCATATATTGCTAGTAAAATATACGATAGATTCTGTATTTATGAATGACATTAATGTTAAACATAGACTCTATTATGGTTCTCGTTTATTTTTTTTCTGGAAGCATTGTTGTAATTCATAGGAAATAAGTCTCAACCGATAACAAGGAATAAATATTTGTTTCGTTTTCGATGACATTTGTATCTACTAATAAAAATGACTCGATCAGTGGTTCTTTTTCTATTAGCTGTCTCTCAGGTACTCATGTCGTTTCTCTTGGATGGAACATGAAATGGCGAATATTTCATCGCTAGATGTTGCTAATAATGAAGTTCTCTCAATTTGTATCTTGCTATGGTGAGCTCTCTGTGTATGAAGTTAATTAGAAAGTGAACAAATGAAAACTATGTGAAGTTAAGCCGATTTCTAGCTAAAATATTTTTCATCATAAAACTATCTTTGCCCTTCATCATTAGCTCTCTGTATAACTTTCGCTTGAACTTGCAATTGAGGAACTTTTTTGAGAACTATGCTTCCTCTACCAATAATATATCATTTGATTCTATGTGTGACACAAATTTTGAATGTGATATGATTTTTCATCTTCTTTCCATGAAATACAAGCAAATTCGTTAAAAACTATTGCTTACAAACAAATAAGAACACATTTACTCACACTTTTCACATACATGTAGCTTGAATCCTGCATCTCTATTCATGGTACATGAAGTTTCGTTCCTGATACTGTTCACTATTAGTTTCGCATAAGCATTTCAGCTCTTTTAGCATTTTAATTCATAGAGATATATACTTCATGAGTTCGATATTCTGCTTTTACAGGGTGTCCCAAAAGTCACGATTACCCTCAAGACTTCCGTATAATTCCAATATCAATGAGGTACTAAATCAAGAGCTTTTATTTGGAAAAGTAGTGTAAGACACTTTTTCTATAAATGTAAAGTTCGTAAATATTATTTAACGGCACTATCTTTAGCTTCAACACAAATATTTAGCTGTTTCATAATTTAAAAGAAAAACACCCTTCGAAGTTTTCGTTATACGAGTTAATGAACAAGAGGAGTATTACAGTCGTTCTGGAAACATTTACTTCTTTTGATTGATCTCGTACCTAACATTTCCTCGAATTAGATATGGGTCAATTTTGAGGAATTGGTCAGCTACGCATCTTGCAAAAAACTGGTAATATTACGATCATTACATCCAAACTAAATGTTCACAGAACAACGGAAAAAGATCTCCCATTTGTTAAATTGGCGATCGCAAGAAATCTGAATAAAAAGAGAAAAAACTTGAGAACTTTCTTCTCTGAAATTATAAATCTTCTAAATTCTTGTATTGAAGACAAAAGTAACGCCGTTAAATAATATACATAAACTTTGCGTCTATAAAAAAAATACTATTCAACTGTTCCAGATAAAAGAAATTATGAACTGAGACTTGGTTGATAATGGAATTACAAGCAACTATTAAGTGAACATAACTATGTAGTTTATGATCAGTTATGAGAATGAAATGAATTATATCCAAGTAAAATCAGGTTGCATTGAAGTCTAGATTCGAATATTCATTTAACTACCATTGAACTTGATATATATTATAGGTACACGAACACTTCATCAAAATGAATGACGAAGTTCTTCAATAAAAGCCTTACATCACTAACCAACGAAATAGCAATACTACCATTGCTTCAGTTTCTCTTTTTTACTTCTCAACTAGACTATTTCAGCAACAGACTTCGAGATATAGTCATACATATGTCACCAAAACTACTTTACTTCTGACTAATGGAGCTTTGTCGATCATGGGAATTTTTCTGAATTTCAACTCTGCCATTCGCCTTCACAGAGTAAAATATCATTTGCTCTTATTATTTAAATTAGCTTCATTTCTTTAAAAAGTAGTTCTCTACTTTGGGATTGTTTTTTGGTTGCATTTACTAAGAAAATATGATGTATTTCTTTAAAAGCTAGAAAAATAAATTAGAAAAATGAACTCTCGATGTCTTATTCCTCCTGCCACTCTGCATAATAAACATATTGTACCTTTAGAACAACGATAGTCAGAAGATAATTATAAGAATTTTATTACGAAAGTCACGGATTTTTGGTACAATAAAATTTCTTTCATTTCAATAAATAGTTTGAGGAGTCAAGTATAAAAAATTCCGGCACTAATATCATCATTAGCATATCGAGACATCATCTGCAATCTTTAGGAGCTTTGTAATAAAATTTGGTGATTCAATGTTCTCCTCATCTTAGTTGTATCTCAATACAACATTTCACAATTAAAAGCAAAAAAGGATCATAAATGCACATATTGAGAATCACTCAAGGTAACGAAAGACTGAGATGGAATTGATGTCGGTTGTGAATCTAACTCATCTACTCTTCTATTTGCATTATGGGAACTTATTTTGAAAGTATCCATGGATTCAAATATTATGACCTTGTTTTCCTGGTTTATGAGTTTTATCACTTTTTGCTTCTCCTATCTAATCTTATGTAATTCAACAATACATTTTACTATAAAATTTATAATATAATAAAAGATGAACCTTAATAATGTAAATGGCATAAAATCGTATTTTGTTAATATTTTTATCATCAATTTAATGCTTACAAACTTCGAAAATATACTTTCATGCAATGATAGAACTGATCTGAATTTTTGGCCACAAGTCCTGGTCGCATCTGCGTCACAATACGTTCAAAAAGGGACCATGATCGTCTAGTGCATCTTTTTAATCTTTTCTTTAGGTAGTCCATTGATGGGGATATTGCTGTAGGGCATAGGCGTATGCTATGCTGGGCTTTGGGATGGAAGAAACTTGTATGACATATCTAAGTATAAGTATGTGAAGAACTTATTGTTAATATCATTATTGATTTAATTCTCATTGTAGAAGGCAAGTTTACAGAGACGTGAGGATACATTTGCAAAGAACATGAATAATATGAATAAGAACGACTAGAGCTAGGCTAACTCTTCGCATCATCTGATGTATTATATGATAGTTGACTAAAGTATTCGACCCATGTAGTTCTTAAGAGGTTAAGCTAATCTAATTATTTATCCTTGAAAAGTTCACATTTTGTTATTTTTTCTACTTCTTATCTTTCGAAAAATTACAGTAACAAAATCTGAAAACAATTGAATAAATTGTTTTGGGAGAACTTGAATAAAGTTCCTTCGAAAACACTCTCATTTAACAAATAAATCAAATGAAAATAAAAACTACAAAACAAAAATCTCCTATTGTTTCAGAGACATTCGTTGAATTAGATATTTATTCCTAATTCACGATTCTTCATTTATACTAACAAAGTAGGGAAGCAATTCAAACTTATCGTTGTGAATAGAAAATATCCAGAATTGTTTATTTATTTTTCTATCAGTTTCATATTATTTTGTTTCGTCGTGCACAGATTGCGAAATAAAATATAAAATATTATATGATACCTGATTAATCAATCAACATAATTGTCATTAAAAGAGAAAGACGGAAAAGTGGAAGTGATCAATATAATATTTCTTACTTTTGATGATGTACGATGGTTTCAATACTTAGTAGAATAGTTACACAAATTCGTTTATATAGGCATATAAAAAGCAATTTCTTTTTCTTGCCCTCTCCTTCCAAAACACTTCAAGCACACTCGCATTTTCTCCAAGGTTCTTTCTTTTTTTTTTACATTCTTTAGTCAACATGATTCTTTTTCATCGATAATTGATTTTTGTTTTTCTTCAATACCTAAACGATAAATAATACATTGAATGCCTTTCTTTCTAACAATATTTCACTTTACGCATCATAAACAATGTTTCTTTTTCTCTGATGAATCAAAAGTTATGTCACAAAAACGGCAAACTTTGGCATTTTTCAATTTTCGAAAATAAAATTCATATGAAACAGTTTAAGAATTGAAATGGTGGAGAAATAACACCTTACGATTTAATATCAATATGCATCTGCACTATGAGCTATAAACAGAATGTTGCCTCTAACGTATCGTTACGTTATGCAGCAACCTAACGCCATCTTCTCTGCACCATTACTTCGTATTAGTAATAAATTAGGTTTATCACAGATCTTTTCAGAGTTTCTGTAAGTTCAAATGGTTCAGTTGGAGCGCAGTCAGACTATGTAATGTGAAAAGACCATTCTTCATTTGAGTGTTGCTCAAGATGAAACGAGTTTCAGAGAAAAGTAACAATACACTGCTCAAATTTCAATGGATATATAAATATTGAAAATAGTTCAAAAACAAATCGGATTCGGATTCCTCTATGACAATGCTTCGTGTACTTTTTCTAATTTGCACTCCTAATAAAAAGAATAAAATTGAAATAGTGTAGTGATATCGAGTCATTTGAAGATGTCATTTAATGAATGAACTGGCTACAGTTCACTCAATATCATCGATATTTCTGTTTCTAAACAGTAGTGGTTAAGGAGAATCTATATTTAGTGCAAAAAGCATCTTCTGGAGAAGCGTGTAGCAAGTATATGGGGATATAGACATATCGAGAGCAGTTTATACCGATATTTTCATAGTCATCGAACCAAGATTAACTATGGATTTTTCCGATTCTACACTCATATCTATACCCTAAAGATAGATAAATTCACCCAAAACGTCTATAGAGATACTAAAAAGTTACATCAATTAAATAGCACTAATCTCCATCTTGAAGATCTTCTGAAATGTCTTCTTCAACTAATGCAAAGTCATTCTCAGTTACTTTTCCGTGAAATTATTTTGGTCTAGTCTGATGAAGAGTTTTGACCACATTCGAATTTGCCGAATAGAGAAGGAAGTAATCTGAATGCATTTAAAATATTTTATTGATATTATTATGTGTGCTGCAATGCTACTTTTTCAATAAAAATTGATTCCACTCATTACAAAATAATTTAGAGTGCATTTTTAAGAAGATCGCGGATCTTGTCAGTTTAAGAGGCACTATATTATTTTTTTATTTTACTTATTCATTCAATGTCTACATCTCGAGCCATCAATCCCAAATTTTAGTGTTTAGTATTATTTCTTTGAAAAGTTAGCCAATGCCAATTTTTACCACTATCATAGCTTTTCAGAAAAGATACGAAAAAAAAATCTGTATGAGAGAAGTATTGGTTTGTATCTCAACAGATTATGAGAATTTTTCATTATATAAATCAGAAGATAGAGAATTAAAAGCTGAATGAAATAAGCTGCAAAGCTATAGTTTAGAGTCTAACTATTTAAGTTTTATAGATGCAACATGAGGGACTAAGCTGAATTTTATCTATGTTGTGCATCTTTTTCTTCTATACAAAATGAATAAAAGCAAATTTCAAAAAAAGTTCTACATTTTAGAAGATAAATGGCTTAGATGTTCTCTATTTTGATTGCTTTTGACAGTTTTCCGATACAAAGTTAGTATTTCTGATTATATTTAATATCATAGATTGTTGATCACGCAAAACAAATATGCTGATCGAAACCAGTGTGAAAAACTGCATATTATGAGGCATGTTGTAGCGAAAAATTCTCCGTCACGAAAATTGAGTCGGAGAGACTAGAGAATAAATCTTTGAAATAGAGCTGTATGAATCACTGGTCAGTTTTGCATTCTTATTTCGAATATTATATTTGTTTTGCTTGATTGGTCAGCTATAGTATTAAAAACTATCAGAAATACTAATTTTCTATTGAAAAACCATCAACAGTTGTCAAAATTGAGAATATATAAGCCATTTATCTTCTAAACTGTTCAACTTTGTTTGAAATTTGTTCTTATTCATTTTGTAGGAGGAAAAAGCTACACAACATAGATAAAATTCAGCCTAGTCCCTTATGTTGCTCAGATGCAGTATAAGACACTGAACTTAATGAAAATAAGTGCCCTTGAATCACGTTGCATTTATAAAACTTAAATAGTTAGATTCTAAACTGTAGCTTGGTAGCTTATTTTATTCAGCTTTTAATTCTCTATCTTATGATTTATATCATGAAAAACTCTCATAATCTGTTGAGACGCAAACTGATACTTCTTTCACAGGAAAGTTTCTCGTGTTTTCTCTGAAAAGGTATTATCGTACTAAACAGTTGGTATTGACTAACTGTTCAAAGGAACGATATTAAACACCAAAATTTTAGGATTGATGGTTTAAGATATAGAATTTCGTAGTCTTTGAAAAATGATAGAGATCATTGCATTTAGACAGCTGCTAAAACATTAAAAGAATCATCCATATAGGACTTATAAACATCGAATCGATCAGCTCTGATCAGACATCTTTTCGAAGAGCAGTCATCCTATTCCGCGAAGTTACACATTCCTGCATATTCCTGCATAGGTACACGTATTCATGTTCTACTTAACACTGCGATAGAAATAAAGATGCAATTCGGTTTTAGAATTCCGGAATTGGATCTTCATGGAATGACCAGGAATTCCTGCACATTCCTGCACATTCCTGCATATTACTCCACGTTCCTGCATATTCCTGCACATTCCTGCATATTCCTGCATATTCCTGCATAGCTACATATATTCATATTCTACTTAACATTGCGATAGAAATAAAGATGCAATTCCCATTTGAATCCCGGAATTGCATCTATATGGAATGACCAGGAATTCCTTCACATCCCTGCACATTCGTGCATATTCCTGCGTAGCTACATGTATTCATGTTCTACTTAAGATTGCGATAGAAATAAAGATGCATTTCTCCTTTGAATTCCGGAATTGCATCTATATGGCATGACCAGGAATTCCTGCACATTCCTGCATATTCTTGCATAGGTACATGTATTCATGTTCTACTTCATATTGCGATAGAAATAAAGATGCAATTCTCCTTTGAATTCCGGAATTGCATCTGTATAGAATGGCCCGGAATTCCTGCATATCCTAGTGTCTCTGCATGTGCACAAATTCCGGAGTTCCGCTTTGCATTTCTTCAAGGTCTGGAAGTGATCATTTAGCCATCCATGACATGTTTGTAATTCGGAAAAAGGCAGGAATGACCCGGAATTCCTGCATATCCTACTGTCTCTGCATGTGCACAAATTCCGGAATTCCGCTATTCATTTCTTCAAGCTCGAGAAATGATCGTTTAGCAATCCATGACATATTTGTAATTCCGGAATAGGCAGGAATGACCCGGAATTCCTGCATGTCCTTGTGATTCCGCATATGCAGACATTCCGGAATTCCGGGTGGATATCGAATAGATCTTTTTAGATTATCATCTCGTTATTCACTTTATCCTTCGAATTCCGGAATCACCCGGAATCACCAGGAATTGGATGTTGATATTTGGGATGTGAAAGGAACTAGGAATCAGGAATTCCTGGTTGTTGCATATTTTTGAGGGAAAGGGTCGTTTTTGCTTTTCCGGAATTGATGGTAAGGGATTGCATGTCAGAAGGCGATGCAGGAATGTGTAACTTTTGGGAATAGGAAGTATTCTCACATATTCATACGAAAAAAAAAGAAAATAAATGCGGAAACTTCGGATTTAAATCCGAGAGTTATGCGTACTTCAAAAAGTGAATCATAAAAATCAATCATCCTAGACTGTCTGAATATCAAAATTATACTGTGAAATCTACCATTTAAAATGTTGATTTATATTGCGCGTTGCCAAACCAATAGGACATGGGACCGAATACAGCTCAAGTTTGAACTCTNGATTAATTGATACTTTTTATTGATCTGTTGAACAACGAATATTTTTCTGTAGACTTTTGTGTCTAAACTTAATATTAGATTTGAATGAAATAGCTTATGATAATGACCAAGTTGTACATGTTGCAAAGAACAATACTCTTGATTTCGATAGCTGGAAATTTTATTCTTGCCTTCCCTTCAAAATAACGACACATTTTTCTTTCTACTTGTAGAACTTGAAGTTTTATGTTAACAGATAGTGCATTACACTGCACCATATGATGCAATATGACGTAGAAACTCTATTCATTTTTTTCCGATTGTTATAAAAAAAAGAATGATTCGGCAATTTCAAACAATGTCAGACACAAATACGTCAGAGCTTGTAGCCGTGTCTGATAAAAGGTTGCACTGATATAATCTAAACTTGTACTAATCTCGATTCCATCACTTCAAACACTCCCGATCGAAGTTCTCCTGCGTATTCTCTACAATTTTGATGCAAGAACAATTTGTGTTTCATTTCGTTATGTATGCAAACGATTTTATACGTTTACAGACATTCATGATCGATATGAGCTGGATTTTGAATTGGTGTCAAAAACTGAGTTCGAATTGATTTGTCGTATTATTCATCCTGAAAATGTTCGCTCACTTATATTCTGTGAGAATATGGATAGATCAAATCAAATGATGCTATTTCATCAGTTAATTGACATACGTCGATTTATTCAGCTAAGATCAGCAACAGTAAATTGTTTTGATGACTCGGATCTTGACAGTATTCTGAAGCATATCGTCACCTGTTCGCTCACATCATTCTCAATTAACACTGAAAGATTGCCGATTAATCGCTTCTGCATGTCAGGATCGCTGTTTCATCGTGATAGTATTCTTTCAGTATCTCTTTCATTACTAATTGCACAATTAACTCTCCAGAAGTTTCAACTGCACATTCTCTATGAAATATCACGACCTAGTCAATGTGCACTAAGGTATCTTACCATTAGTTGTTGTATATTGAATCAATATTGTATTATTCTTCAGAATTCACATTTTTTTAAAAACAGTCGTACTCACAGACTGCGATTTTGTAATAAATTATATACAAAAATATCTTTGTCCCCTTTTGCTTTACTCTGATTTGAACAAGTAACATCGTTAAAACTGAAAAAAATAGATCGCCTGGAAGAGGACAAACACAAATTCTTTCTTTCATTAATGCCCTCGTTGGTTCATCTTCAAGTAACAAGCGAGAAAAAATTATTCAACAAATTTCAATGGGAACAATTTATCGAAATTAAACTTCCTTTCTTAGAACAATTTCAATTTTACTCTAGCTGTCATGAGAGTATTCGCTCCGTCTACCTCTTGATCTCGTATCAATAATTGTTTCATTTAAGACATTGTTCTGCCTTAACAAAGGTTGGTTTGCCACTTGTGATTAAATCAAAAGATTACGCTCGATTAGGATCTATTCGATACCAATATGTGAATCGGATTTTTACTATGTACCAGAATTAGATAAAATCTCATATTCTACACATTACGATATAAACAACGATATGACAACGATGGATAATGTGCATGTATTAGTCTCAGACTTGGCAATAGAAATGCCTTCTATTGTTCCAATAAAGGTATCTTTCAAATACGATATAATTTCTTCTCGGAAACAATAATTATTTCAATTCATATAACTCGTTTCTGGAAATTATGGTTATGGATAAAGTCAAAATATTGTCTTTTACCGATATATAGAATCAGTTTTAGTCTTGCGATCGAGATCAAAACTAATACCATTCATTGACTAAAGTATATCGATAATCAATATGTTTTTATCTTTCTAGGAAAAACTGCTCGATTGTCATTTATTTCGCAATGTTACTCAATTTGAAGTTCGAATCAACACCAAATCATTAATTGACTCTTTTCATTATTCATCGTCACTTATTGATTTTTCACATGTCGCAGCAGTTAAGCTGGATATTATTTCGAACGCTAGAACAAGTGCTAGAGATTTTGGTTAACAATCATTTCATCTTCTACCATTCGGAAGAAGCAATGATGCTGACAATAGCGAATACAACATCAATATTGAAAACGTTTGTTCAATGATACCTAGCCATGTCAAACCGCTGGATGTGACAGTAAAAAATGTTGAGGAAATGATCACGGTTTTCACACGACTTAATCACTTGTGCACTGTCGTATTTCGATTCGCAAAACATTTTCCAGGTCGTCCTCAAGAAATTATTGTATGGCTACAAAATAAGTCAGTAGATTTCATGTATTATTATGAATACAGTTATCTGTCCATATTGCTCGGGGAAACGATGACTCATCGTCACCTGCTAACAATGACACCTCTTCACAAACGTGCGAAGATACTTCATCGTTACGATGATTTTTGAGAATTTTGAAATAAAAATTCTATGATAATTGTTGTCAATAGAAACAAAGAAAACTAGCGAAGATTAGAAAAGTCGTAATTGACGCAAAACTCACTAGAACAAATATGTTCTATGTGATATAATCAGCGGGTGTGGGTGTGGGTGT
>CAJNSZ010001337.1:0-29462 GCA_905329745.1 Rotaria sp. Silwood2 | reverse complement strand
CCTGTGGCTTTGACTTTCATGGAACCAAGTAAGAACAAAAATTATGTTTCTTTAAATGATGATGAACGTGATAAAGTATGACATGATTGGAAAGAAAATCGAAAATCATTTCCAACTCTGGCATCCGTTATACGAGAAATGTTAACAATATCTGTTGTAAACACTTAGTTAAACATCTATTTTCTTTATTCAAAAGTAAATTTACATCGTACAACTTTGGTTTCTAAAAAAGACCTTATATTCATTACAACAAATCTTTTGTAAAAATATAATGAATGATACTCCAGAAAGAAATAATATCAATCAACAACAACAGATAAACAGTGGATAATAAAAAAAACCTCAGTGATTATAAACTTTTTTCCAAGTGAAAATATTCTTGTTAAGTATTGGAAGAATTTATTTTTTCTTATTTGCCTTTTATTTTTGCTATGAACAGAACTCATATCATTATCATGGTCTTATTTTACAGGATTAATCATTTTTCTCATTTTCTGCTTTGTTCTGCGTTTCAAATGAGTCAGCGGCAGTGGAATGATTCTGAAACTATGGATGCTCAAGGAGAAGAACATGCAGTACAAATAAGTTTCTGCTATAAAATGTTCAAAATATGTGAATACCAAGATACCTATGGTCCCCATGGTTCCACCACATCTGCGATGAGTATATAAATAACATTGATTTTTTTTTTAAATTTTAAGTTATTTTGCTCTTGACTTGTGACTCAGCTTTGCCCGACGTCAGTCACTAGACTATACATTTTGCTTATTGTCGACAATAATACTAATGCAATAATGCAATAGATAAAAAAAAAATAGAACAAAGTTTTGATCAACATTCGAACCAGAGTCATTCTTTCACATGACATGACTGAATTCAGGATGATTTTCGATGTAAGCAATTAACTGACCTAACAAACCCGGATTAATCGTGATCAGTTTGAACTATCTTTGAGACGAATTATGAATATTTGAACTGTCAGGATTTTTCGATGGAGGGCTGATTGAAAACAATGTACTGTCAATGTTGTACTATAATTTTGGACGGTAGACAGAGACTTTACAACAGATGCTTAGATGAAATCAAACTTGCCCTTGTTGAAAATCAATCTAGGAGGGTAAGAGAGATCCTTTTTATAGTTTTCAGCCTATTTAATGGAATGGAGAAGAGACTTATTGGAATCGTAACTCCAAGCAATCGAGTAATACTACATTCAGAGTTAACTTAGATGTGTCAAGTTTATTTCTTTGAATTTTGTTTACAAAAAACCGACGATAGGTACTTGTGAGCTCAAGTGCTGCAGTGGCGAAGTAGCCGCGTGTGAGAGGATAAGCGTTGCAACTACAATATGGTCAAACACACACTCTTTTTCTCTTTAAAAAACAGACAAATATTTACCATGATCGCTATTAAAATATTTAGTTGATATTACAACTGACAAAGTTGAAGTTGATAATAATAAATAATACAAAAATATATTGTGCATGGTTCGTTTTTTCTAAAATAATAAATAAAAATGCAAGTCAATTTTTTTTTCTCAAATTAAAAGCAAATTCTGATCTGTTGTCTATTTCAGAAAAGGGTGTAGGTAGAAGAATACGATGGAATTTGAATTTATTTAGAGCAGCTGTGCTTTTCACAACGATATGATAAAGCGTACAACGCTTATCGAAAATCATTCTCACAATCATAGGCTTAAAAAGGAAAAAGATATCTCAAATAAAGAGCAAAAAGCAAAAAAGAGGCACTATTAAATTTTCCAGCCATGAATATTTCTCGGGAAAAATGAAGGAATATCACTATTTACTAGTTTATTGCAATGTATCGCCCGTATAGGACAGAAACAGAAACGACATTTACATAGAAAAATCAATGCAAAAACGGATGTGGATGTTTTTGAAGATAACCTACACCCACACCCACAATTTGCTTGCCATGTACTACCGAACATGAGCAAGTAATATTGCTCAATTAGTAGAAACTGCATACATAATCACAGCTTTTCGGTCTCCAAATTAAATAGAGACCATTTTATATAAATTTCATGATCAACAATAATCGGCAGACCAATAATGAAACAATCGAAATGAGTGCGACATTTAACCACTGATTTAAGCAATTGGAAAAAATATGACTAACACATAATGAAAGATTGAAAAGAACTGTTTCTATCTCTCGTCGATTCCATTCATCTATAATCGTGGCTTCTTGTTCAATCTTTAGTCACAACCCAAATTGCTTGCCATTGATTTTCAATCGTAAGCACCTACCAATCTAAGAATTAAACTATCGATTATATGATTTTATTTCTTACTCCGTAGCAAGCCATTTATTTCATAGATGACATATATCACACAAAAAAAGCTACGTTGGCATAATATGTACTATTTCGATGAATATATTCAGTTTATTATCAGAATGACAATATCAAGTTTTCAAATCACTCTTGTTAGGTCATTGTCAGATAAAAACAAAGCATTATGAGATAAATTACAAAATGTAAGACAAGTACGTTTTATTCTTTTCTTTTTCAGTTTTATACATTCTGTACTAAACTCATTGACATTTAAATCGATTTCAAACGTTATTTATAGTACAGAGCTTGACTAATGATAATCACCAGCACTATGACAAATGCCTGATCTTCATCACCACCAATTTCCGCTTCGTAGTTATGAGCCACACTGCTGTATTTCCTGCGTACAATAGTCACTGTTCGTCCTTCTTTTATTAATGTAAATGAACGAGCTAACAAATCCAATGCTTTCAATTTATATTCTCCATAGACTGAATCGACTGAAAATTTTTCATGCAATGAAAGTTCCTTTTTGACTAATGCTAATTAACGGTTCGTGTCATCATCACGTGCTGACAATATTTTGTATGTTGGATGTAAATGAAGTATCTCTTTCTCAATTTTTACTAGGCCACTAAAAAAACAATAGTCAGCATTTGAAACCAACTTGAAGCAAAATAGGAAACTGTAATATTCATCAAAAACAGCTTCAAATCATCTCGACAATATTCAGACGACTTCAGTCAAACTACGTAGATGATGGATAGTCTATGGTGTGTAATTAAAATGATTTGTGGTTCACACATGAATCTATCAGATGAACGAGCCACTTGATCTTATGTCTGCAGATTTCTCGAATGTTTTAGGTGGGAATACTACTAACATTTTCAATCTGAAATCTATCGTTTGATTCTTCTACATGCCACAAGCGACCCACTGTGACAAAGCAATTGTATCGAACAAGACTGTTATGCATATACACTTGAACATTAGCAAAATTTTATCGAAAGCCTTGATAGATGGAATCACATTCTCTATCCATAATCTCTTTTACATAACAATGATAGGATTTGGTCGATAAATGATGGATCTAAACTTGATTTTGAAACGCTTTTTTTCTGAACAAATGAATCGTTGCCACCCAATAAAAATGTTGACTATCTGATGAAATCGAAAAGTTCTTTTTTTTTGATGAAAAAGAATCTATCGTTATTCTCAATTCATACCTAACATCTCCATAGCAGGTTAGTCTCAAGCGAGCTGAATGAATGAAAAAGAACAAGAGTCAAATGCAGATTAATCTCGATGTGATTGACATTTCAGTCGAACTAATACATTAAGATCATTCATATGAGACAATCATTTAAGACATATTAATAACTCTTGGCGAATATTTTCACGAAGCGTTGATCATTTTGCTTTTCAGTCGGAAGTGGTGCATTGAAATTCTGTACCGTGCAAAATGAATTGAAAGATTCTGCCTGAGAATTCTTCATGACTTGCAACTTTTGTCGGTTATTTACGATGCAAAAACAAATCATTCTTTTGGCATTCTTTTCCTTTTGTTACGTGCGTTCTTACCTTTTGCATGAGAAATACCTGAAAAACTAAATGAATCATTTTTCAAAGGCATGCTGTGATGTTGCCAATAAAAAATGATGACTATTTGGTAATCTGTGGAGCTTGCATATTCAGAAGACTAGATTCTCAAATGAGTTCTTGTAAATATCGGGGATGAATTAGCAGAGAACGGTATTTTACTCTCAGTTTTTCGAGTGCTATTTTGACAACTGGTGAATTTCATTCTCTTCCTATACAATAGGATCAGTTCGAACTAATTTCTCTGACTTCTTTTAGATTTGCTATCATAGATGAATATTATTAAGTAATTAATTTTGTTACTATGCTACGCATCGACAGCCTAGCGTTTCTTTCTATTGATCTGATTTATTGCTCGCGAGAAAGAGAAGTTTTCATAGAACACAAAATATTTTAGAGAAAAACATGCAACTGATAGATGAACTTACTTTCCAATCATATCTTCCAAAAGATTTTCGTCAGCAATTGTTAACAATTTTGTTCGAATGATGAAGACATCTTGATCTGATTGGTCTTTAATGTTGTAATTGCGACGCAACGAAAATATCTTCTCGTGAATTTTATAACGACGAGTAGATGCCGCTTCACCCAGAGAATCGACTGTCAAATATGCATGCGACATGATTTTAAATGACTTGTCGAACTGAACGTAGATATATTATGGTTGAGAAATTTCAAACATAGACTTTTATACTATTATTCGTGCTGTTTCTCTATACAGAGAATACGTCAATATTTGAAATTCTGTAGATAAAATTCATAATGGCAGATTTCTTTTTTGTTTCATTTGCTCTTTTACTTGCTCGTCGGTGAGTAATATTGACAACGGGGCTTCATTTGCGAAACTGCAAATAAAATAAAGAAAAGTTATCGAACTATCACGAACTTTATCTTGTCATATTTTTATTTCTGTTTGCGTGTTCTATTTTCTTTGGTGGATTTGCGATAATGGATGTCGGTAGAGCAATTTCATTCGGAGGACTAGAAGTAAACAGTGAAACAAAACTAACTTGTTGTCAATGTTTGTGTCATAGTGTCTTTTTTTCCCTTTGCCGATTTTTCTTACGTCTTGCTAGTTTCGAAAGCGAACATTTTGCATTTGTGCAAGTAGACCACAGAACGACTAGTTCGTGATCGAAGGCTCGATACTAATGGTTTTTTAATCTTTTTTCTCCATCTCATGAAACATTACTATTGACACATGGACTTGAATTTTAAAACGGCAAATAAACAAAAGAAAAATGAAATTACTATCGTGGATTTCGTTTTTTTCATTGTTCTGTTCCCGTGCTATTTTTCTTTAGCCTTTTCTTCGACGTTTTATATTGACATCATCAACAGCATGAACAAGCAGTTTGTTTTTGTTATATTGTTGTTGGGGAAATATCTTATCTTTTTAAAATGTTCAATGGAACACACTGCATTAGTTTTATAATTCACAGTTCATTCGATAAATGTATCTATTGGATGATTGCATTACAACAAATCATAGTCGAAAGACTAATTTGAACATTTTCTAACACAGGAAAACTTGAACACCAAAATTCAAATAAACTCTTTCAATAATTACTTGTGAATGATACGAGTAACATCGTTATGAAGTCGCACTTGTTGATTTTAGAGATTTTATGCTCAATATTAAAATGTATTGATATTATTTTGTGTCTTACTCGTACTTCGAATATAACGTAAGTTATATAGATATAATGATTTATTAAGATACCATAAAAATCAATACAATTGTTTACAATTAGTTACATATACACTATTTCTATTGTGAAAACAACGAATGTCATCTTATTAAAATGATGTCATTTTAATTGTTTCAAATCTTATATTCAGATTCATTTCATAACTCTCAACTAATATTAAATCACATTTTCATGTATACATTACTAAACAATGATTTTCACTTCTGAAAGCATCCGATGAACTAATTTATAAAATAAAATCATTTGAATATTTTCTAGCAGTTCAAATAATTGTTCGAATAACTTTATTGTCTTCAATAAAATATTTATTTTTTATGATTTAAATTAAAATAAATAATTATTATCATTAATAATTGCTGTAAATAAATTTGTATAATCCGTTAAATTAATTTCATCTTCAAATATTCATAATTATTGATAGAAGAGATGTTCTTTAACGAATTATTCGTGTTTGACCATTAATAAAAAAATAATCTGATGATATTTCCATTTACAATCGAGTCTTCATGTGTTGCATTTTATTGATATATATTAGTATCAGGTCGAGTTCGAATAATAAACTTTATGAAATTTCTGTTAATGATAATTTCTATCAATAATATGTCAAATTAATTTATTTGTTGAACTGTTATTAGTATTAATTACTATATAATATCATATTGTAATTCTGATCGATGAAATTGTTAATCAAGTTGATCATGTAATATAATTGAAATTTGTGTTAAATTATTTTTGAGATAATATTAATAAATATCATTTAAATATATATGATCAATATAAAAAAGATGAAGATTATTGTCAGTTATATTATTTATTAATGAATTTACATGAAAAACAATTGTATTATCTTTTAGATTAAGTAATTTAATGAGAATTGATATTGTACAATCTAATTCATTATAGATTCAAGTAAAATTGTACGAAATGTATAAAATGTTTTTTTTTGTATCATCAAGATGTGACTTTGATGTACTTATCACTAATGACTAGCTATTCTCAGTTACCAAGTAACTTGCTTCGTAGAAAAAAACCATGGATTTCTCAAAAACTATTTCTTTAGTCCATTTAAGTCTATATCATCCATTGTACGGTATACGTATATTATTTGTATAATATATTCGTAGTAAACTTTTTCAATCGGATTAATTAACTTTTTGATGATCTTATCGTTATCATCTCATTCTACGATGTAAAATTTCTTGGAAAAAATACTTTTTACGGTTAAATCAGCATCTAACAACCACTAATTATTCATCGAAGAGTTGTCGTCGTATTCTTCAAGTAATGCAATTTCTGTAGTACATACTTAAATGGATCATATATTTTCTGGGTATTATTCGAATAATTCAAATTCATTAGTTGATGGGTCTATCGAAGATCTTCAAGTCAAACAAAGCGCGAATGAGACTCTGGCTGAAAAAGACGTAAGCTAGAATTATTGAACTAGAGAAATATGCTACAAATGAATGTATGGCACATCTCAGTAGCTCAGTGTTTATTTGAAAACCTTCATAGGTTTATTGATGACCTTTGATCGAAATTTCAGTATTGTTTTATCTCTACTTGCTGTCTGATGAAGATTCTAGTGAATGAATGGAATGTCTCGATAGAGTAATCAGTATAAGGCTTCTCACTGCTGAAACTATGCCAAAGTGTTTCGAATCGTTAAGAAAAGACGATAAAATATATCATTGTCTGGTGATAAGAAAGAGGAATGAGGATTCATGAACATTCCTCTTGAAAATATTATTTCTCTTCTGAAAATGTTTATTTCGATTTGTTTTAGTCATGTATTGATGATTTGAGATAGTACCATAATAGTCAATCCACTTGGATCTTTACAGAAATTCAAAATATGCTACAGGGGATGAATTAGAGCTAGAAAAGGTTTCACTTTAGTTTTAGAACTACTTGAGCTATCTTGAAAAAAGTCATCAGCGTAGTTCTTGTAAAGAAAGTGACTTTTACACTAATTTTCTATCTGTCAGTTGAATTACACGCGCACATCAGGTTGCGCATATACTTTGGATAATCCTGATATAATTTATTATATCTCAACGACCACCAATACAATGATGATCGTTTCACTTGAACAGTATAGAACCAATTTATCATGCACATGTACATATATTCTTGACTTTGTTTGTTCATTTGTTAGACCGAATCTAGCTTATCAGATCATTTGATTTCGCTGACACAAACTGTGAACTCACACATTATATTCGAAATCCATGTCATTCGCATGAAAATTTTCCAAGTCAAAATATTTCTGAAACGTTTTCCAAACAAAAAGACGTCCAGATGAGTTACCAATTTATCCGGAAGACACTTCTATACATCAAATAGAGAATCCATTTATATACAGTTTCATTCTTTTTTCATATGTAGACAAGAACTTTCTCTGGCAAGTATAATGCTATTTATATAATTAATCAAGACGAATATTCGGAAGATAATATCCTGTTCTAACTATTGTAAAGAATGTAAGACAATAGGTATAATTGTCTATACAACTTCGATAGCTGAAAAATCAGTTGATAATATCAAGAAAATTCAATACAAATTGATCACTTCTATAATCAAGAAATATGATTTAAATTGTATTCATGGTAAGTCAAATGTTGAAAGGAGAAATCTTATGAATAAGACAAAACAAAGTGTTCTGTGATCACATAATTATTGGCAAAAGTCAATTAATTAAACCTATTCTTGGCGCAGTACTCTGAAACTTTGAACGACTTGTCTTTATCAGGTTCATGAAATGAGTTATCTTTAATTAAATCATAACATTAATTATTAGTAGCCAGTAATTCAAAAGGTGTTAACCAATTACCTGTTGGAAAATAATTATGAAAGGCAAAAAATGATTTAGCAGGTTTATTTGATTATTAAAGATAAGCAATAGACGTTTTTATAGTATGTAATAGGTTTTGGCCATGCGATGAACCGACTATGAAAGACAGACGAGTGAAAACATTCTCAAGAATTTCCTACAGTTAAACACATCAAATAGTGTAATATTTCCATCAATCTAAACAAACTATCTGTTGATCTAGTTACAGAGCTATATGAAATCCTCTTCGACACTTCTGCGTCAGGCCCCTTATCGATTCAAAGAAACGATCTATTAACTGAGCAACATAATACGAGGCACCATATTCATTCAATGTTTCAGGTGGATAATATAATAGTAATGTCATAAGTAAATAAATCAAATTATATCATGAATATTCAGCATTTTTATTCTCTGGTTTTGAAAGACAATATCAATGAGCATGTAGCTTTTGACAGCAAGCAACTGATACCAGCATAAATGTAGCAAAGAGAATATGACTCAAGCTATTTGAATATCAATGCGAAACAGAAGCGAGAAAGCATAGAGATTATATGATGTTTGATAGTGAAAAGAGTTATTTAATATAGTATTTGATTAATTAAATGTAATTCGGTCTGATTTTTGTTTAAATCATGATTGTGCAGACACTTGACGAGAACGAATACGCCTTTTTAGCAATCGATAAAGCCTTGTGACGTTCCAGACGATNGAGAATATGACTCAAGCTATTTGAATATCAATGCGAAACAAAAGCGAGAAAGCGTAGAGATTATGTGATGTTTGATAGTGAAAAGGGTTATTTAATATAATATTTGATTAATTAAATGTAATTCGGTCTGATTTTTGTTTAAATCATGATTGTGCAGACACTTGACGAGAACGAATACGCCTTTTTAGCAATCGATAAAGCCTTGTGACGTTCCAGACGATAACTTGTAAGCCAATCGTAAGACCACCATAGAGGCCAAGTATTGATATAGTCATGCACAATAAGTTATCGCGTGTAACGTATTCAAAATTGCATTGAGTTGGTGCACATGCTGCAAAATAATCTTCGTATGAGCTTCTATTTGTCCATTCTTCGATAAAGAATAGGTCAAGGAGAGTATCGATTGAAGTGATCTTTGAAAAACGAGAAGACGTTAAGTTGCCTAATGGAGATATAGTCATGGGCAATACTGTAGGTAGAACGAAATTGATAGGTGGTGATCCATTCACTTGTGCGTTGTATTCAAGATAAGTGAGGATCGTAGAGATGCAACTGGATGAGAAGAAACATTCAGGTGTAGACATGAGGAGTCCATCGATAGGTAAGCAGCCAACAACGAGCCCAGGTAAAAAGAGATCTGATGGACCGATTCTCGGTGGTTCCTGACATTTTCTCGAAATCATACAATTACACGTAGTGTTAGTGAATATGCGAGGTACACTTCGTATGAGATAACCATCCGACTCGTCATCGTACTCTAATAGCCAATCAATATTGAAGGCTGTCGACAAGAAGCTGGAGTGAAGAATGTCAAGTGCGAAATATTCTACCCGTCGAAAATCATTTGACATAAGCTGAATGAAGCAGGAGGTGATTTCGTTCATTTGCATTTTGAATGATTTTCGAGGTAGTACAGTTGTGGTCATCATTGATGTTCGAAGAAATTTATCCATTTGAAAATCGACACTCTTTTCCACTTCATCACACATCCATCCCAAAATCTGAAAATGTTTGCTGAGAAGAGGTCGATCAAGTTGCAGATGAATGTTTGCAGAGGGTCCATATCCATATAGTAGTGTTGTCCATGTTGTTGTGATAAATGCACTCGAACAGATCTGAACAATGTATGAGATGAAAAGATCTCAGAAATCAGTAAACTACAAATGATATTATATTCAACAGTACTTAAGGGTCTAAAAAAACTAAGATGAATTTGTTGTTGTTTTGTCAGAGATCTTCCTAACTTCGGGGAAAACTATTATGTGTCGGTATCAACCAACAATCAAGAGCTCTCGGTCTGAAAACCATGTAAAATATGAGTGTATTCTTCTGAGTCTTTGCATATAAAAGTCTAGGCCGGTTTGACGGGGGAGTGTCGCAGGTGCAAACCTTTCTCATGAAAATTTTTCATTTTTTTCCAGCGGAGTCGAAAATTTTTCTTGTGTTTGGAGAGAAAGCTTTTCACTCTCTCCTAAAGAGTATCGCAACGCCTCACCTCCTTCCCACTCCCTCCATGTTGGCTACCTCGAACCAGTCCTATACATAACGTTTCATATTCCAAGAAAAGCCTCTTTCTCGTATGACGAACTATCCTCTGCTGTTGCTTAGAGAAATGATACTGATTCAAATAAATTACTTGATGAAATTTGGGCTTGATAGAAATGAAATTATCATACGATGAAGTATTCTTTCCACAATAACACGACAGTGTAACTGAATATGAGTCTTGAAGATGTTCAAATGTGGCAAGTGAAGGTGATGATATAGTTTTTGAGACATTGATAAGACTAACACCGTTGAACAGGGCAAGCATCATCATGATTGAACTGAGTAAAACAACATAGATCCGACTTGATGTAAGTGCTACCTATTCGCGATCTGGTACTTGACTAGTGGAGCATTCTTTTCTGAAAAGATTCATTTTGACCAGGCGTTTCTTTGTTTCAGCTGTTAGATTATTGAGCCGATGCAACAGATCTAAGAAATGACATAATAAAAACAATCATTTTATTATGAAAATGTTTTCATCAAAAACAAAGTGTATGCATCACATTGCTACTATCTCAAAGTCGAATCTATCATATCTGGCTTATGGAAAGAGAAATTTCGAAGCGTTCGATAGCATATTTATTCATATAGTTCTTGTGTCCTGGATTTCATACAAGAAATGAAAAACTGTTTTAATAAAATGATCATTTTTACTTGAATGTAATCACTTTGACTTTACAAAGACGATAGTTAAATGTTGAAACCGAGAGGAGAAAAATTTGGTATTATCGATGGATTTTGAGATTTTGAATCGATTCGAAATAGACTAAATCCCAAACTCTGTTTCCTTTTTCTCAATGCGGTATAAAATCTTGTGTCACGAACATTTTAGAAAGGTACTTCCTAGAACTATGAATGGGTCTTAATAAACATAACAAGATTCTCTATATTCATGCAGAACTGGCGTCATTACACTCGGAATTTTGTTTTTTCTCAGCATTGCACTGAAAACTATTGTTCAAAAATAGAAACCGATAGCGTCCATTATTTCTCACACCATCACAAACCTGATTCGCTATCCTTTCGAGTAAAAATTTTTGTTGTCAAAAAATCTCAAAGAAATGACCAGAAGATGCTCGACACTTTTTTCTTCGAATACTTACTAAATAGTTATGGTGTTAAGTATGAGATGATTGTTTACCTTCATGCCTGACAAGCTGTCGATCATTGATATTTGATCGACGTCGACATTGATGAAAAATAAAAGAATAGAAGAGCTTTGCAACAACTGGAACAATAAGACGAAGAGTAGTGACAAGACCATCAAACAGCCCCACAATGGTTGCAACGATACAAACTCGATCCGTTCGCTGTACGATTGTGTATGTACACGTAGCAGGAGCACAACTTTTATAGTAGTCATCGAAGTTTGAGCTCAATTTCCAGTCTTCAATCATCAACTGATTAAAAATAGTCCCAATTATGTCTTCTGGTGAAAATAATGTCAAAGCTGAACTATTCAAAGCTTTGATGTTAAGGGTAGCTGCAGACAGTGGGAGTCGTTTGAGCATATCAACATTGAACATGGAGAGAATCATGTTCAAACAGGTCTGATTGAAGAAACACCGTAAATCAAAATTCAAGACGGATTCGAAACTGGTGCATGACTTAACCAGGCCGGGTACACTCCATACCAGTGTACCAGCTGTGCAGTTGTCACCACTCTGACATAAAAATTGACCTTCTGACCATAAAGTATCTGGACAGTCATATGCAACGCTACATGAGCAGACATTAACGGCAGGAGGAGCAGGAGAATATCGACGCAGAGAAGACTTGACATTCATTTCTAACGATTGAAAACGCATAATACTCTGAAATCCGGTGGCAGCGATTAGTCTTCGCAACATAGACAACAAAAACACATTTTATTTCGTTGAAAATGCCAGTTGTTCGTCAATTAGAGATCCTGCACGTACTTCAAATTCGCTTCCTTAACACAAGGGAATAAAATAGCCTTTATAATCAAATCAAAGACTTGCTATATCTATAGGGATGCACCGGTTCCGGTTTTAACCGATACCGGTTTCGGTTCTGGAACCGGAACCGATGGAACCGACTGGAACCGAAACCGGAACCGATAAGAACCGATTGGAACCCAAGCCGGAACCGACTGGAACCGGTCCGAACCGAAACCGGAACCGACTGGAACCGGTCCGAACCGATTGGAACCGATTGGAACCGAGACCGGAATCCGTCAGAACTAGGGATGTAACGGTGACGATAACCGGAGATACAGTTATTGGTTGAAATCGGTCGTCAAGAAAAACAGCATTTTTTAAGAAAATAATGATATTTTATAAAGGTTGACGAAAATAAATCGAGGCCGGAGAATCCGAATCTGAAGTCAGTTTTTCAAAATTTCGAAATGAATTTTTTGTGAAAAGAAAAGCTTTTTTAGAAAAATAACGATATTTTATAAAGGTTGACGACAGTAAATCGAGGCCGGAGAATCCGAATCTGAAGTCAGTTTTTCAAAATATCCAATTGAATTTTTTCGAGAAAAGAAAAGGCTTTTTAGAAAAATAACGATATTTTATAAAGGTTGATGAAAGTAAATCGAGGTCGGAGAATGCGAATCTGAAGTCAGTTTTTCAAAATATCCAATTGAAGTTTTTCGAGAAAAGAAAAGGCTTTTTAGAAAAATAACGATATTTTATAAAGGTTGATGAAAGTAAATCGAGGTCGGAGAATCCGAATCCGAGATCAAATCCTTGAGATTTTCAATTTTCTCTTCCATAGACTAAACCGCTCCTTGAAAGTCATCTTTTTTTTCTGGAAAACTTTATCCTTGAAAAATATTCTATGTGAAAAACTAAAACTCAAAATTGTCAAAAGCCGACTTCAGATTCGGATTCTCGGGCCTCGATTTATTTTCGTCAACCTTTATAAAATATCATTATTTTTCTAAAAAAGCTTTTCTTTTCACAAAAAATTCATTTCGAAATTTTGAAAAATCTGACTTCAGATTCGGATTCTCCGGCCTCGATTTATTTTCGTCAACCTTTATAAAATATCATTATTTTCTTAAAAAATGCTGTTTTTCTTGACGACCGATTTCAACCAATAACTGTACCTCCGGTTATCGTCACCGTTACATCCCTAGTTCTGACCGATTCCGGTCTCGGTTCCAATCGGTTCTGACCGGTTCCAGTCGGTTCCTGTCGGTTCCGGTTTCGGTTCTTNCGGTTTTTACAAAAAAAAGGCATTTATTTAAATAACATTTTCTTTAGCGTCGGGCCAGGTCTGGGCCGGGCCGGGCGGGCTTGAATTAGTTTTGGGCCGCATTGGGCCGGCCCGAACCATAAAAAAGTGGCCCGTTTCGAGCCCTGGTAGTCCATCCATTTGTGTATAGTATTCAAGATAAGTGAGGATGGTAGAGATACAACTTGATGAGAAGAAACATTCAAGTGTAGACATGCGAAGTCCATCAAAAGGTAAACAGCCAACAACAAGACCGGGTAAAAAGAGATCTGGTGGACCAATTCGTAATGGTTCCTTACATGCTCCCGAAATCATACAATTGCATGTAGTATTAGTGAATGAGCGAGGTACACTTCTAATGAGATAACCATCTGACTCGTCACCATATTCCAACAGCCAATCATTATTGAAGGCTGTTGGCAAAAAACTGAAGTGGAACAGATCAAGTACGAAATATTGCAATCCACGATAATTATTGGGTACGAGTTGAATGAATTCGGCGATAATTTGAGCCGTTTCTATTTCAAATGATCTTCGAAGTAACACAGTTGCCGTCAAAAAGGATGTTCGAAGGAGTTTGTTTACTTTCAAATTGATGTACTTCACTACTTCTTCACACATCCATCCCAAAATTTGAAAATATTTGCTGAGAAGAGGTCGATGCAGCTGTAGATAACTTTTGGCAGAGGGACCATATCCATATAATAATGTTGTCCATGTTGTAGTGATAAATGTACTCGAACAGATCTGAATAATGTAGGAAATAAAAAAACTTAGAAATCAGACAACTACACATAATAACTATCTTAATCAGCAGCACTTAGACACGTCAAAAAGGTCAGATAAATATACTACTGTCTTGTGAGGGATCTTCCTATCTTCAATGATTAACATTATGTTTTGGTATCCATCAACAATCATGAGTTCTCTATTTTTGAAAATCATATAAAATATAAATTTACTCTTGTGACTCTATTAGTAAATAAGTCAGCTGGCTCGCCTAGTAAGTGTGAGGTGTATAAATACTCCAATCATGAAATATTTTTGCTTTTTCTCAGCGTGGTCGAAAACTTTTCTAAGATTCTATGAGAACAAGCTTGTACCCATTCCCAAAATATATCGCAACACCTCCTACCCTTTATTGGCAACGTCGGGCTAGTTGTGTAAAAACTGTTTGATTCTTATAGGACGAACTATTTTCTGGTGATGTATATGAAAATGATGTTCTTATGAAAATGGATAGCATTAATCCAAATAAATTACCTGATGATATTTGGGTTTTAGAGAGGTGAAATTATCATACAATAAAGCACCATTTTTACAATAGCACGAGAGTGTAGTTGAATATGAGTCTTGAAGCTGTTCAAATGTGACAAGTGAAGGTGACGATACCGTTTTTGAGACATTGATAAGACTAAATCCATTTAAAATGGCAAGTATCGTCATGGTTGCACTGAGTAAAGCAATATAGATCCGACTTGACGTGAGTGCCATCGTCTCGCGATCGGGTGCTCGGCTAGTGGAGCATTCTCTTCGAAAAAGATTTATTTTGGCCAATCGTTCCTTTGTTTTATCTCTTAAGCTTTTGAGTCGATGTAACAGATCTAAGATATAACAAAATAAAGATAATCGTTGTATTGTAAAAATTTGTCCATCAAAAAGAAAGTGTATGCATTGAATTACTATGACCTCAAAGTCGATTCTATTTAGTCTAGATTATGAAAAGAATCAACGATGAGAAAAGTGAATCTTCACTTCTAGAAGTATTCACAGAGGATCACACATTTGTCAACATCTTCTTTTTAAATTATTCACCTAAAAACTTATGTCATGTCTCAAATTTTGTTAAAAGAATGACAGAGAAATGACTCGAAGATGTTCAATACTTTTCTTTTTTCGAACACTGACTGAATAGTTTTTCTGATAAGTACGAGACAGATATTTACTTTCATGTCGGTCAAGCTCTTGATTATGAATATTTGATCGCCGCCGATGTTGATAAAACATAATCGAATGCAAAAGCTTTGCAGCAATTGGAACAATCAGACGAAGAATAGTGACGAGACCACCAAACAGCCCACCAATGGTTGCAACGATATAAACCCGATCCATTCGCTGTACGCGTGTGTATGTACAAGCAGAAGGAGCACAATTTTTATAATAGTTATCGAAGCTTGAGTTCAGTTTCCACTCTTCAACCATCAACTGATTCCAAAGAGTCTCAATTCTATCCTCTGGTAAAAATAATGACAAAGCTGAACTATTTAAAGCTTTGATATTAAGAGTAGCTGTAGGTAATGGCAGCCGCTTGAGCATATCAACATTGAACATAGAGAGAAGAATATTAAAACAGGTCTGATTGAAGAAGCAGCGTAAATCAGAACTCAAGACCGATTGAAAACTGGTACATGACTTAACTAGACCAGGTACGCTCCAGACCGCTGTACTAGCTGTGCAGTTGTCGCCATACTGACATAGAAACTGACCTCCAGACCATGAAGGATCTGGACATTCGAATGCAATGCTACAGGCACAGATGTTAAGTGCAGGAGGAGCAGGAGAATATCGACGTAAAGAGAGCTTTCCATTGACTTCTACTGATTGAAAACGCATACCACTCTCAAACCCAGTTGCAGCGAAATGTTTTTGCAACAACGGCAGATAAATTGACACTTCTTTTATTGAACGTGCCATATGTTCGGTAAGCAGGGAGTCTGTGCGTGCTTGAAATTCACTTCCTTAACACCAAAGAAGAAAATTATCTTTAGAATCAAACTGAAGACTTGTTTTCTCTAGCATGTCTTCATGGTCTTACTACTAGCTACATATCGTGTAAGATGAAAGTAAAGAGAAATATCACAAATGACTTTTCAGAAATAGAAATGAACCATAAATAGTACAAAATATCAGTAAAGCGTATAATGGAGCTGTCCAGAAATAGTGTCAGTCGATTTTAGACTTTATTGATCTTATTCGTCGTTGGCATGATTTGTCACATGATCGAGAATGGTCCCCTTCACTGTAGGTAGTACTATTGTTCGACAGAAAGCTACTTTCTATATATTTATGGATAGATTCTTTGACTGTCGGCACCATTATTCTTGACTGTGCCATATCATATTTTTAATTTTGCATAGAAACATCAGAATATGGTCTAAGGGCTTTCATAAATTTTGTTTTTGCTTTTTGCTTTGCATTAGAACATAAGTCATATTGGTTTTATCTGAGAAATGGAGTCCTTTTTTTAACGATTGATCATTTGCATAAGAAAAACAGCAGAACATACGAGCTTTTCCATAATCATATTCCAGGACTCAGTAAAAATGAAGAAAGGTTGATGCCATTGACTCTCTCATTTCCATCATGTCATCGTTGGCTCATTTTTCTGATTCTCTCTCTGAGCGTAATGAGAGGCACCATTTTCGAATGAGTCCTATTACGGTTTTCAAGTTTTTCTTTTTAAATAAAAGAATACAGAACAATGATTCGTATGAAAATCAATACATTGAGAAAATTACTTCGAATTGACAAAAACTCGCTAAAGCAGTCGTTTGAACTGTATAAAAAGTTTCGAATACCAATAAATCTTAGAGAAGTCCGTCACTGTTAAATGTGTACAATACAATACGACATGAATATCACCTTACAGACGAATTTCATTAAAGCATATTTCTGCATTCACTGAAATGATCGTGAAAATACTTCTTTTGCAAAGAAAACGTCCAAATTCATCCTATGAAATTAATAAGTCTTAAAAAGTATTGTTGGATTTCAAGAAAATAGCACAGCATTGACGAATGTTAACCGTTTGCCAAAAGAGTAATTGGCCATCATATTTTCCTTGATGAACGATAATCTTAATTTTACCTGTCAGATGATGACCACTATCTTTGTCATCTAATATCGAATTGGTGAAATTTAGGTCGACCTAAGTCATGTGCAAGTGTAATATCTATCAATTCGTCTGGTAACTGTCAAAAAACATCGACTTCAAATGCTGAAAATATTTGAGATCGATATTTGAGAAACTTGTCGAAATAGGAAAACTTAGAAATAAGAATAAAAACATGTGAAAAACTATTGCACTTACGAGAAAGTGTCTTCGTATTGATAAACTTGTCCGCGACAAGTTGACTTTGAATAACGTCGATCGCATTTTGACCGAAAATGCAGAGAAGTGCAATACTGTAGAAGAAGGTGAACCCACCAACGCGAAAGTCACCATCTGAAATATTGCGTCTATCTGACTCGTTGGCGAGTCGAATGGTGAAGAATTCGTTCAGCCAAATGGAACCCAAAAAGTCACTTTTGCAAATCTGTTAATCAAAAATAAAGATTATGCATATGTATGGATATGAATGTGAATGAGGATAGGATGATTCGAGCTGCTAATGTTGATTTTTGTATTATCAATCAAAAAGTTTAGTTTTTCCATTTTTTTAAATAACATTATGTAAAGAATATTTAGAATTCAAGTCAATCTAAATAACGATTCTCTCGACTAATTAATGTAGAATCTAGAAAGTTGCAAATAGAATTCATCAGACCACGTCTTGCTTCTCCCTAAGCTGAAAAACGAGAGAAAATTTTCATGTTGCTAGATATATTTTTTCCCGTAATCAAAGTTAATGTCCACTACTGATTCATCCGAAGTGAAAATTTTGCAGTGCAATCCTTCTGGAATTATATTCGACTCGATGAGTGACATGATCACTTGAGAATCATCGCTAAGTGCTTACAACGGATTGTAATAGGGGTTAATACACTGCATTACGAGAGAAAAACCCATTCGTCGAACTTCAGAATTTCAAATCAAGTTGGACCTAAAAATTTAGCAACTCGAATTTCGAAAATGGAAAAATGTCTAATCGCAATTCTACAGTCGGAAAGATTATAATGAAATGCGCCATGTGTGTTACAGTCTGTGAGGATAGGCGAGGGTCGAACTTTCTCACTAAACACTTCAACACTTATTTGTAGCGATGTCTTTCAATGGAGCAATTGTCATTATGACGAGCAAAACAAGTAGTTGCAGCAAGATTCCATTAATTAAATGTTTCATTCAACTTTGATAAACGCTTTACTTTTCACTCACAAGTATAACTAAACAGATAGGTGAAAAGGAAAAGGAATTCTAACAATATCCTTCTACTAAGTAGATATCAGTGTGCGACATGGGCTAATTTTCTGTGAATCGATCCGAGTCGAATACTGCCATATATTATAAGTTTCGTGCATCGATTTAGCATTTGATAGCAATTAATAAGAAAAACTAACTTATGAATTCAGTCTGATCGATTGAATACAAAAATGACTTCAGCAAGAAATTGCTAATACTTGAATCCAGTATTCTATTGAACATTGCTAGGCTTTTTATTTAATATATGATGAACTCGAATATCAATATAGCATTTCTCACCGGATGATATCGTGGAGGTGAAATAAGGAATACTTTGCTGTAAGCTATTGTCAATTGTGAACATGGACATGAAAGTGTTTGCCAATAAGTGCTATGAAGTTTTTCAAAAGTTGCCAAAGATGGATTTGATATTATCACGGAACGTATATTGATTGTTGATGATGAGTAGATCATGAGTGTCGTCATACAGACTAGTACTAGTGTTACAAAGAGGCGCGTTGCATGAATACCAACTACTTTATCATTCAAATCATTCTTAAATAAAAACGAAAATTCTAACGAAATTTTGATAGTGTTATTTTTAATATTTAGATCGGACTACGTCAAATTTTCATTTCAATTACACTTCAAGTAAAACATAGTCGTATAAATGACTTTAACCTTATTCAACGTAATGTGAACAAGCTTATTTATGATGTATCCTCTTTCACACTAAAATGTGAAACTCACACATGTTATTTAGTTTCAATAACCTAATACAAAATTAATGAAAAGATTTTTGTATTCAACAAATGTCTAAAGTTCGGGTTACATACATGATGAATAAAATATTTACTACGATCTTGAACAAAGTTATTGAATATAAATACCTTCTGAGGAAGTACAAATAGCTCACAAAAAATTGGCAAATACTGCTGATTTTTTAACGTTTTCAAATATATTTTTCACAAGCATACGAACATGTGATAAATTAATCGTAACTCAACGAAAGAGATAATTCAAAACCCATACTTTTTTTTCTTTTTCTTAAATATTCAATTCCAAAAAGGCAGTAGATTCAATAACTTCCTTCTCACCAGTTTAGGCGTATATTTTATCAAATGTGTTTTTTTAATATTGAAGTCAATTGATAAGATGCCTTCAGTGGAAGTTTTACAGGATTAAAATATGAAACAGGATGAATCTATACCATAAAAACATGAAGATTATTGTCATATTCAATCTGAATCATCAGCAGGTTAAGGAATAATCTTGTTTGATAGTCTTCAATTGTCTATATAGATGTTAATATGCCGTACAATGAGTAAAAAAAATATAATTTCCAAATTATCAAACTTAAAATCGATTCGAAATCTAAAGAGGGCAGGGGACGTTTTAGGTGCATTTCGACCCAATTAGAAAATGAAGGCAGATTTACCTGAAACTTTTAGCAAATACTCAACTTTATGTTAGTAGTCATCACTCAAAATTTCAGCTTGATCCGTTAACCTTATTCTTTACTTCGACATATCGAAAACGTAGACCCTAAATATACGTAAAAATACCCTATAGAGGTTGCCTTGTAAACCTTCGTTCTCCACTATACGATTCAGGCCTAGAGTGATTTTTCTAGGATCACTAGGAATCAGCAGAGGCTACAATGTTGCAAGAACATGAGGTCCAAAGAAACATGCCTTGACATCACTATGAAGTACACGCTGCCAAAAATCTATGACAAAGCCCTATAGAGGTTACCTTGTGGACCTTCGTTTTCCACTATACGATTCAGACCCAGAGTGATTTTTCTAGGATCACTGGGAAGCATTAAGGGTTACAATATTGCAAGGACATGAGTACCAAAAAACATCTGCCTTGATATCACTTTGAAGTACAGAGTCCCAAAACTCCATGAAAAAAGTCCTCTGAAGATAACCTTGGAGACCTTCGTTCTCCACTTTACGATTTAAACTTATAGTGATTTTGCTAGAGTCAGTGGAAATCAGTAGTAGCTACAATATAGCAAGCATATAAAGTTGAGTGAAACTTCTCGTATATGACAATAGCGTACATAGTCGCCAAAATCCATGAAAACGTGCCTTAGAAGTAACCTTGTGGGCCTTCATTCTCCACTATTTGATTCAAACGAGGAGTGACTTTTCTGGATGTGGGGTATCGGTCCCGATGCAGCGTGGATGTGACTGTAGGTGTGGGCGTTGGTGTGGATGTGGGTGTGGAGTTGGTGTTCCTGTAGTGATGGAGAAGACACGCACCAGACCCACTCGCATCCATACACCAAAAACTCTTAAAGCCAATCCTACTCTCTGCCTTCCCCGCCGTACACTATCAGCTCCCACAGTCAACACCCACACTCAACACCCACACTCAACCTCACGATTGTCACTTATAAAAATATTATCCTTCATAGCGGATTGATAAAGTGGCATCCAGATTCGTGTCCCACATCAGCCAACCCAATGCTTCAAACCGCATACAACGTACTACGATTGATAGTCATCCGATGACACTAACTAGTGCATTCTCATGATAATCTAACACATCCTTTCTTACACAGTGCACATCTGCATAGTTCTCTTGGTTAGTGATTTACCGTATCGAACGATCTAAACATTCGGACAGCTCCTAGGAAAATATTTCGAAGTCTGACTACAATACTGCCGGGCAAACGTATCCATTATTCCCTCTATAACACTTTTCACTAATAATTTAAATCCTATGTACACCATCGTGTTATCTTGGCAGCTTTTACTCACCCTTAAGGGTGTGCCATATCGTAGTCCATATCGATTGTTGGTGATACTGAAAAAATACTCTGCGTGAGAATCACATAGTGGAAAACGAAGGTCCACAAGGCAATCTCTATAGAGTTTTTTTACGCATATTTAGGGTCTAGGTTTTTGATGTGTCGAAGTAAAGAAAAAGGTTAACGGATCAAGCTGAAATTTTGAGTGATGACTGCTAACATAAAGTTGAGTATTTGCTGAAAGTTTCAGGTAAATCTGCCTTCATTTTCTAATTGGGTCGAAATGCACCTAAAAAGTCCCCCGTCCTTTAGAGACCCGACTTTCGAAAATTTCAAAAACCTCCACTAAATAGTTCAAAAAACCATAATAGGATGTGGCATGTATGTAGCGATTTGTGGGACAAGCTAGATGGAACTAGAATCCAAATACCTCGTGATATAATTCAACAATAATTTCCAACCTTGTGTCAGAAGAGAATATAATTTTTGGTGAACAGATAGAGCGTGTATATTCATATGGTTTTATGAAATACATATTTTTATCCTAAAAAGTGATTCTTAGATATCATACTTCGAAGAGATTTATTGTGAAAATACGCAATTTGACTTCATGCAACATCTGTATCAACCGAATATTCCAACCTATAAGAAAAAAGCGGTCTCTTACTATATTGAAGCATCTAAAAATACCTGGTTTTACGGTATGAGTAACATTCAATCTGTGTTCAAGTTCCAATGTCGAAATAAACGAGATGGTAGATACACAACTAGTTCTTCGATTAGAATCTGAAAAATAATTTAGTAAATGGTATTCTTAATAAGTACGAAGACATCATTTCTTGATAATACCTTGTTGTTTTTGTGCAGAATGAACATCAGTTTGTGTCTTCTGAAGCAACCACCGATAAATAATTTGACTGCACTGGACAATTAATGGTGCTATGGTACGAAGACCAACAATGAGACCTCCATATGAACCAATGAGTAGAGTTAAGAATACCATTTACTAAANGACCAATTTTCGTTCGACCATTTTTCATTCGACCAATTTTCGTTCGACCATTTTTCATTCGACCAATTTTCGCTTTCCCGGAAATTTTCAATCTTTGATGTTTGTGGATTTCTTGTTTCCTTTATTTTTCCTCGCCAAGTATTTGTTTTTTCGAAATTTCCTCTTCCGAATTTGGCAGGCACTATGGTGAACATGAGTAAAATTTTGATCGAAAGTATTGGAAGTGGAATATGAACATTGTGTTCCAGTTACTTATTCAATTCTTTACATGAAAAATATAGTAGTAATATGATGGTTAAATAAATAAAATTATATCATGAATTTTCAGTATTTTTCTTCTTTTTTTAAAAGAATATTAACGAACATGTAGCTTTAGACAACAAGCAATTGATATCAGCATAAAAACAGCAAAGACAACATGACTCAAGCTATTTGAATATCCATGCGAAACAAAGCAAGAAAACTTAGAAATTATGTGAAGTTTGATAATGAAAATAGTAACTCAATGTAGTGTTTGATTGATCAAATGCATTTCTGTTTGTTTTTTCTAAATCATAATTGTGCAGCAACTCGACGAGATTGAATACGCCTTTTCATCAATTGATAAATTCTTGTCATATTCCAGATGATGAATCGTAAGCCAATCGTAAGACCACCATAGAGACCAAGTACTGATGTAGGCACGTACAAGAGATTATTGCGTGTAACATATTCAAAATTGCAATGAGTTGGTGCACATGCAGCAAAATAATCTTCGTATGAACTTGTATTTGTCCACTCCTCGATAAAGAATTCGTCAATGAGCGTACCAATTGAAGTATTCTTTGAAAAACGCGAAGGGATTGAGTCGTCTAATGGAGATATAGTCCAGGGCAATACTGTGGGTGGTATGAACTTGATCGGTGGTGATCCATCTATTTGTGTGTAGTATTCAAGATAAGTGAGGATGGTGGAGATACAAATCGATGACAACAAGCATTCAAGTGTGGACATGCGTAGTCCATCGAAAGGTAAACAACCAACAACAAGACCGGGTAAAAAGATGCCTGGTGGACCGATTCGTAGTGCTTCTTGACATTTTCCTGAAATCATACAATTACATGTAGTATTAGTAAATGCACGAGGTACACTTCGAATGAGATAACCGTCAGACTCGTCACCGTACTCCAATAACCAATCAGTATTGAAGGCTGTTGGCAAAAAACTAAAGTGAAACAGGTCAAACGAGAAATATTGTATCCGCCGATAATCATTGGATATGATTTGAAGGAACAGGGAGATAGCTTGGGCTATTTCCATTTCAAATGATCTTCGAGATAAAATAGTTGCGGTCACCAACAATGTCCGAAGGAATTTGCTAATTGGAAAATCAATATTCTTCATTGTGTCTTTACACATCCATCCCAAAATTTGAAAATACCTGCTGAGAAGAGGTCGATCACGCTGCAGGTGATTGTTTGCAGAGGGTCCATATCCATAAAGTAGTGTTGTCCATGTTGTAGTGATAAATGCACTCGAACAGATCTGAACAATGCATGACATGAAAATATCTTAGAAATCTGTAAACTATACACGATATCTTAGTCAACAGCACTCAGAGATCTGGGAAAACCCATATGAATATGCTGCTGTTTTGTGAGGATCTTCCTATCTTCGGTGAGTAGTATTATGTGTTGATATCAATCAACAATCAAGAGGTCTCTGTGTTTGAAAATCATACAAATTATGAATTTATTCGTCTGAGTCCTTATATATAAATAAGCAGGTTGACCCAATTGGTCAGCGTGGAGTGTGTAAATACTCCAATCAGGAGATATTTTCGCTTTATCCCAGTGGAGCCGAAAACTTTTCTCGCGTTCTGTAAGAACAAATTTTTATCTATTTTCAAAACATCCCGATATCTCCCACCTTATATCGGCTATCTCAGACCAGTAGCGTAAAAAAGCGTTTCATATTCCAGAAAAAGCCTCATTCTCGTATGGCGAACTATCCTCTGCATATGCATAGAGAAATAATGCTCATGTGAATACGAATATCATTGATCCAAATAAATTACCTGATGAAGTTTTGGCTTCACAGAAATGAAGTTATTGTAAGGTAGAGTAGCATTTTGGCAATAACACGAGAGTGTGACTGGATATGACTTTTGAAGTTGTTCAAATGTAGCAAGTGAAGGTGATGATATCGTTTTGGAGATATTGATGAGACTGAATCCATTTAAAAGGGCAAGTATCGTCATGACTGTACTAAGTAAAACAACGTAGATTCGACTTGATGTAAATGCCACCTTCTCGCGATCTGACATTTTACTACTGGAGCATTCTTTTCTGAAGAGATTCATTTTAGCCAAGCGTTTGTTTATTTTAGCTCTTAAGCTATTGAGCCGACGTGAAAGATCTAATAAATGATAAAAGAATAACAATCATTCTGTTATGAAAATATTTCCACCAAAAACAAAATGTATGTATTGCATTGCTATGATCTCAAATTCGAATCTATCAAGCCTGGATCAGGAAAAGAGAAATTTTGAACGGTTCGGCAGCATATTTATTCATATACACTTTGTGTCCTGGGTTTCATACAAGAAATGCTGAAGCCTATGGTAAGAAAAGTAAATCTTCACTTTTTAGTGTTCTCACCGATCATGGCACATGTGTCAACATAATCTTTTAAAAGTATTCACCTGAAATTTTATTATTGTCGAAGGATTTTCAGATTTCGAATCTATTCGAAACACATATAGAACCAGCTTCATCACACTTCAAATTTTAGTTTTTATCGGCATTGCATGGAAAGCTTTTTGTTCAAAAATAGAAGGCGACTGTTTCTCACATCATCCCAAGCATGATCCCCTATCCTTTAGATTAAAATCTCTTTTTGTCAAAAAATCACAGAAAAATGGCTCGAAGATGTGCGACACTTTTCTTTTTCGAATACTTACTAAATAGTTTTCCTGTTAAGTATGAGACGGTTGCTTACCTTCATGGCGGTCTAGCTCTTGATCATGAATATTTGATCGACGCCGACGTTGATGAAAGAAAATTAAATGAAAAAGCTTTGCAGCAACAGGAACAATAAGACGAAGACTAGTGACAAGGCCACCAAACAGTCCACTGATGGTTGTAACGATATAAACCCGATCCATTCGCTGTACAATTGTGTATGTACAGATAGCTGGAGCACAACTTGTATAGTATTCATCGAAATTTGGGCTCAATTTCTGCTCTTCAACCATCAGCCGATTCCAAATAGTACCAAGTGTGTCTTCTGGTGAGAATACTGACAAAGTTGAACTATTCAAAGCTTTAATATTAAGGGTAGCTGTAGGTAGTGGGAGTCGTTTGAGCATATCAACATGGAACATGAAGAGAAGAATGTTCAAACAGGTCTGATTGAAGAAACAGCGTAAATCAGAATTCAAGACGGATTCGAAACTGGTGCATGACTTGACTAGACCGGGTACGCTCCAGACTACAGTACCGGCTGTGCAGTTGTCACCATACTGACATAGAAACTGACCTCCAGACCATGAAGGATCTGGACAGTCGAATGCAACGCTACAGGCGCAGACGTTAAACGCAGGAGGAGCAGGAGAATATCGGCGCAGAGAAGGCTTGCCATTCACTTCTAATGATTGAAAACGCATACCACTCTCAAACCCAGCCACAACGAATAGTCCTTGCAACAACGGTAGATAAATCGAAATTTCTTCTTTTAAACGTACCAGATCTTCGGTAAGTAGAGAATCTACACGTACTTGAAGTTCGTTTCCTTAACAGCAAAGAATGAAGTAGCCTTTATTATCAAACCAAAGACTTGATATATCTAGCATGTCTCCATGACCTTACTACTTGCTATCATCTAACATGAAAGTAGAGAGAAATATCTCAAACGAGTTGCCAGACAGAAAAATGAACCATAAACAGTATAAAATATTAGTGACACATACATCCAAGTATTCCGAAATATAATTGGAAAAATACATGTTAGAGTTTTCGATTTTTTTCAATGAAAAAAATGTAAAACATTGATTGTAAGAACAGCAATACATTGAGAAAATCACTTTGAGTCAACAGACTCGCTAAAGCAATCGTTTGAATTGTATAAGAACTTTCAAATATCAATAAATGTAACATGAGTCAATCACTGTTATATGTGTACAATACAGTGCAAGATACATGCCCTCTGACAGAGGAATTTCGTTAAAGCCTACTTATGAATTCACTGGAGTAATCGTCAAAATACTTCTTTTGCAAAAAAAACACTCCGAAATTCATCCTATGAGACTAAATATCTCCAAAAGTGTTGTTGTGGTTCAACAAAATAGCACAGCATTCAAGAGTACTAACCGTTTGTCAACAGAGTGATTTATCATCGTATTTTCTTGGAGTAACGATATTCTTAATGCAGCCTGTCAGATGATGACCGTTGCCGGTGTCATTTAATATCGAATCGGTAAAATTCAAGTCGATCTAAGTACTGTGCAAGTGGAATATTTAGAAACTCATCTAATAACTGTCGAATAACATCAACTTCAAGCCATTGAAAAAACTTAAAATCGGTATTTGAGACACTTATCGAAAGAGAAAAAATCTGGAATAAGAATGAAGACATATGTGAAAAACTATTTCACTTACGAGAAAGTGCCGTTGTACTGATAAGATTGTTCGTAAAAAATAGACTTTGAGCAAAGTCGATCGAGTTTTGAGCGAAAATGCAGAGAAATGCAATGTTATAGAAGAAATGGAGCCCGCCAACACGAAAGTCTCTTTCTGAAATATTGCGTCTATCTGAGTCATTGGAAAATCGGACCGTGAAGAATCCATTGAGCCAAATGGAACCCAAAAAGTCACTTGTGCAAATCTGTTAGTCAAAAATAAACATTATAATTACATGTGTATATGGATGTGAATGAGGATAGAATGGCTCGAACTGCGAATGTTGATTTCTCTATCATCATTAAAAAAGTTTAGTTTTTCCATTTTTTTAAAAATATTTTGTAAAGGATATTTAGGATTCAAATCAATCTAAATAACTATTTCCTAGAGTAAATAATCAAGGATCTAGAAAGTTACATGTAAAACTTGTCAGATCACGCTCCATATGTTCCTAGACTAAAAGATGAGGAAATGTCATGTTAGTAAATGCATTTTTATGACGATCCAAGTAAATTTGCGCTGCTTGTCCACCAACAACATACAGCTTTCAGCGCAATTTCTATGGATATTAAAATTTGAAACACAATGGGCCTATTTCACATGAACATGAAGATGCTTTTATATTTAACTCGATATATCACAAGGTCACTAGAGAATCACCTCTATGTACCTATAATGATCTGTAACAGGGGTTAATCTACCGCATTACACGAGAAAAGTCGGTTTTTCGAACTTCAGAAATTCATACGGATTCAACACAAAGAATCCATGAGTTCGAGTTTCGAAAATCGAAAGCTCCTAAACCGAAATGTTTGAAAAACCAAATTTTCACGATCCAAAAAAAACCATAATAGGATGTGATATATCTGTTACGGTGTGTGGAAGATGGAGGTTCAACTTTATCGCTACATACTTTAACACTCATTTTCCATCATGTCTCATAATGTATCGATGTAATTATGACCAGTAGAACAAGTTGATGTCCGTGTGATGCTGACTTTCATCAATAATGATCTAGATAGCGTCAAAACTATCTCTGTGGGATTAGAACGTGACACGATGAAACTATTTTAAGCATAAGGATTCAGAGACCGAAAACGAACTGAACCAGAACCACTTTTTTTTTTAAACACACTCGAATCAAATCGAACTCGAATCCAAACTACTTTTCGAAAAGCGAGTGGATTTAAGGGAATGTATAAGAAAAATGTTTGATTCAGGTATTACCTTTTTCTTTTTTTTACAAGTGTGATGCTCTGGACAACAGTCAAAGGACGTTTGATCGATTGTTTTATTTTAAATACTAAAACCGAACCGAACTTGAGCAAGTAAAACTCGGTTCAATTCGACTTCTTTAAAGAATATAAATTATATCCTATATTTCAGTCTAGTGTCACGATTGTAACAGAAATAATATTAGAAAAATATGACTTGTACAAAATGTGCCGTAGCATGAGTCTGTTAAGTGTTTCATTCAGCTGTCATAAACGCTTCACTCTTCACTCACAACTATAACTAACTAGATAGGTGAAATGGCAAAAAGAATTCTAACTTTATGCTTCTATTAAGCAAATATCAGTATCCGACATGGGTTAGTTCTGTGAATTGATCTGATTCGAGATCAACTCTCTTTCAATGACCCGACTCGAGTCGAACACTAGTAGATATGATAAGACTATTGTACGTTTGGATACTTTTTAAAATGTATCAATTATATGCATGTGAAAACATGGTTTGACCAGGAACCTTTTGGCTAATGTACGAATATAGAGTTCGAAAACAATCAAGTAGAAAAAACTTGATCATGAATTTAATCTGATCAATCGGTGACAAAATTTGTTTCAGCATGAAACCTTTGATTGAATTTAGATAAAGAAAAATTTGAAATAATTTTTCCTAATACTTGAATTAAATATCCTATTTTGTATTGGTTTATTGAGGTTCAAGAACAGATGTGAGTTCCACATTGCAGCCCCAAGAGACTGCACTAGCAAACATTTTCACACTG